>CM060707.1:66494975-66641067 GCA_030686995.1 Artemisia argyi | reverse complement strand
GAATCCGAACCTGCAAAAAGCATCAAGTATTTTAAAGAGTTTATTAATTAATCGACTATTAATTTATCGAGTTCTATTGTATGATAGAAAAATAAGGCTAGTCTCGGTCCTAATGATCTTCAAAGACTCACATCAACATCTCCCATTAATGATCAGACAACTTTAATTAATAACTCATCAAAACTTAGTCAGGAATTTCATCAAACACGTCACGTGCATAAAAACAATCCTACCAAAAACACCAAAATCGAACCTTAAAAACCAAACATAAACCTTAATGATCAGACAACTTTAAAAGGTCACACTAAACCTCAATCATAATTTCATCAAACACCTTATATAAAAACCAACATCAAACCTTAAAAACCAAACACTAAACATCAAACAATTAAAAAAAAAAGAATGATCATACCAATGCCATTATGGAATTGAATCAAATCCTTCACAAGATCACTATAAAATCTGTATAAAATTCAACACCAAAATGTCAATCAATAAATTTTTATATAAAAACAATTATATGAATTATGAACAGATTTCATTATAAACTTTGTTATATTAATGAATCATTTGTGGGTTTGGTTGAAAGAGTGAAGAATTGAAAACCTTTGTTTTTGTTTCGTGTTACTATGAATCAGGTTTTGTGTGTGTGTGTGTGTGAGTGTATATATAGGGGATTGGATTGTGATTTGTGTTGTGTAAGTGGGGTTCTGTCGATTTGTGATACATGAAGGGTTGAATTGTAAGTTTAGATAAATATCTAAAAATATAAAAAAAGTTAAAATGAGAAAAATAAAAACTAACTATAATCGCATATTTGAGATGTATCAATATGAATTAGATGCATCACATTGTGTTAGGGCTGATCATCGGTCAAAGACAGGACCGGACCGGAACGACAAAGACCAAAACCGAAATTGCCTAAAAACCAAGACCGAGACCGAGACCGAGACCGAATGTGTTCGGTCCGGTCCAGTCGGTCTCAGTCTGGTCCGGTCCTTCTGTTGGTCCGGTCCAAGAAGACAAAATGATCGGTTTTTAGACCGGATCAAGACCGAAATAAAGAAAAACTCGAGACCGAGACCGGACCGCTAGTATTTCATTCCGTCAGCGCGTCCGGCCAGGACAGTCCGTTTGCTTAGCCCTACATTGTGTTTCTTGAAAGTTTAGATAATGAAAAATGATTCTTATGTCTAATTAGCAAGTCTACTTGTATGTCTAATGATTTGATTGGTGAATTTGAAAAAGTGATTAATAAAAATTTGGAGAGAATAATCTTGGTTTTTATTCTTTAATTTTGATTACAAATGCAGCTAGAGGAGTATACACTTTTTCAATCAAAAATCCGAGAATCAAATCCAACGAACCCAGGTTTGGTGTTTGTGTTTTTTTTTAATCGATGTTGTGTTTTGTTTTCTTTTAGATTAGAAGATGTTTTTTATTTCAAGGTTTTATGATACTGTGAAGCAACAATACAAAAAGATAAAAACAAGAAATTACGAAATACATCGCTATCACAAGTAAAAAGATAAAAACACTCCTTATGTTAGATCCATGTTTGTAGATAACCGTAAAAAGTTTGCATCATTTGTCTCTAGAAATGTATATTGTATAACATTTGTTGACGGAAAACGTAAATGTTCTAACTTTTCTACACATAGATGTAAATTGTGAAAATTGGCAAAACAAAGGCATGTGCGTTGAAGTTTACTCCTATTTTAATGATTGATAAAAGATCTTCTTATGTTCATTTAAACATGATATGTCGTGTTTATAAATATTTTGAGTAGAGTTACAAAAGTAGGCCCTCAAATATTACTTGAAGTGGGATCATTTGCAAAAGTTAATTGTTATTGACTAACATGATGTATCATGTTAAAATAAATATAAGAGAATCGCTATCCTTTAATGATAAACCTTTAAAAAATAAAAATTCAATTTCATTATTTTATATGGGTGTACTTAGATTAAAATAATACATGTAATTTAGTTGTCATTAATAAATACTTGGTAATAATGAAGATTCTAAATTTAATTTACAAAATGTAACATGTTTTATAGCAATTTGAAGCAATGAACGATAAACGTTGTTATTTTAATACTCGTTTTACAATCAGCAAACAGCTTTATATTTTTTTTTTTTTTTTAAATTCAACCATGAAAAAGCATTTAAAAATAATTAAATGATACAAAGTAACCAACAAACATGTGGAAAACTAGAAGGGAGTTGAATAGTTTTACGTCATTTTTTTTATCATGAAAACTTAGTTTAGTTTTAAAACCTTGTTTACTTTTAAAACTTTGATTCGATCTTATGTGAACTCAAATCTTGAACAATATAAACAACTGTATCTAAGTATGAACAATAATAATAATATAAGCTAAGTATGTGGAATCAACACATGCATAATATAAACAATTATAGCTATATACGAGAGATAAGTAAGTAAATGTTTATTTTGTAATCTTTAATTATATTTTGTATGAAAACTATACTTGATCGAAATGATCAATTATATGTATGTTACCTTTTTAGTTTGATTGTAAAAACTTTGTTTTAATGAAACTTTTGTTTGATCTTTAAGTGAAATCAACACTAGCACTATATGAGCAACTATATATATATGTCTACGTCTACAAAAGTAATAACGATATAAGCAAAATAATAAGTAAGAGATGGAAAGATCTAACCGCGAGACAAGAGATTTATAGTGGTTCGGCTACAAGGACACCTTCCTTGCCCTACTCCACTCCCCGAGCACCTAACTAGAGAGTTTTCTTCACTATGTCAACAAGCTCCCTTATGGCGGAGAAAACCTTACACACCAATTATCACACCACAACTTCGTTACACCTTTTTCACAACTTTTACACAACTACTTCACAACTTCTTCACAACTACTTCACAACTTCTTCACACCTAAGCACTTCCTAATCACACTACTTCTTCTTCACACCTATACTACTTGCACACCACAATCAATTCACAGCTTCTCTACCTACACACCTTACTAGCCTAACTCCTTATGTTTACTTCTATCTAACCAATATTCAAAATTAATACACAAATGGATGAAAAACTATACAAGTGATGATGCACAAACAACTTGGATGTGGAGGTCACAACAAGTTGTAATACTTCTTGTCTTGAATGATTGAAGTATTCTTCTCTTGCACTTGAAAGGTTGAAGCTTGGATCACTTGAAAACAAAAGCTTATGATTATATGATCAAAGGGTTTAAGAGAATGGTATAGAAGATTTAGATCAGAAAGTTTATAGTGCAAAAGGTGAGGAAAAATGCCAGATTTGAGCCAGTATTTTATATAAGAAAAAATATTGTTTGGGAGCGTGGCCGATCCCCTTAATTAGGGGCCAGTCCCCTTAATTATTAAGGGGGCCGCCCTCCCAAAACGGCCATAAATTTTGTCTTTTACCGGGGAAGGTTTTTCTGGAACATTTTTACCATTTTTGGTTAAAAATTTGAATTCATATATTTATAATGATTTAAACATATTCTTTTATTTCCAAAAATGATTTTGTAAAAGATATAAAATGTTTTGTGACATTTTATAAAAAGTCTAGTGTTTAAGAAAAATGTTCCTTTAATCATAGAATGCAATAAACACTTTGTTTATTCATACCTTAAGTGATTTGGATGTAAAGTGAATATTTATCACTAAATACTTTGTTATAATTTTTAGCTTAGCTTAATTTTTAGCTTAATTTTTGGAAGGAAAATCAATTTTTGTCCTTGGAAAATCAAAATGTGTCAAAAATAGTCCTTGGAATGAAAGATTGGTGAAATTACAATTTTAGTCCCCGAATTTTGAAAATTGACATAAATGGTCCCCGGGAATTTTGAAAAGTACAAAAATTGCAAAAATGGGTTTTGGATATTTAAACTATGCAAGTTTGGTCCTTATAATAAATTTTGGGAAGTATCATTTTCAGTCCTCAAGTTTGGCCAAATTACAACTTAGGTCCTTGTGATATATTTATAAACCAAGTGGACCCTTGTGTTATTATATAAACCAAACCAATCCCAAACCTGGTCCACAAACACAGCCCACCCCAATCCAATCCCTAATCCACCCCAAGCCCAACACCAAGCCCAATCCCACTTATAATAACCCCGGTCAACACAGTCAACCCCCAACCCCCGTTTACTGTTCATCCCTAACCTCCCACACACCCTTAATCCCTGGTATTTTGTCCCCCCCCCCTTCCTCACCTTCTCCACCAACTATCATTAATGTACACACCAACTCAACCAACCCCCCCCCCCCCTCATTAAATTATCCCACCAGAAACACTCAACCTGCCCACCTTCCCTTTTCCCGCCAATATAAATTTGAACGGCCATGATCAAACTGGTTCATCCAATGGCTCAAAAGAGAGATGGGAAAGATAGTGGAAGTCTCCAAGGCTTATAAAAGAAAAGAAAATAGAGAAGAAAGCAGTTAGTGTAGCAGTAGAGTAGTAGTAGAGTAGTTTTAATCTAATGTAATCATCTAAGCTTAATTTTCTTTTTCAAGTTGTAATTTTAGTCAAAAACAATTGTAGTCAAGTTAATTTGTGTAATATGAATCATCCTTGAAGTTAATTTCATATGTTATTATTTAAATTTCTCATTTGCAGTTTTGCATAAAAATCTCAAAACCCTCTCATCTTGTTAACAAGTGTTGAATCTGTTTCATTAAGCTCATACTAAGATATTCACAAGCTTTCATAAGCTCAGTTAGGTTCAAAATAGATTTTAGCTTTAAAAAAGTCCTCCAGTCAATAAAAGTCAACAGGTGTGTAAAATGGTGAATGAGTTGATTCAGAATGGAAGCAGGGTGGATATATGGTTCATATGGTTTTAGGTGCTTCAGGGGAGGCATAGGATAGAATAAGTTGTACTTGGTTCATTGCTTGCTAACTGGCAGCTCATGTAAGCACTTTCTTAATTTTTTGTAAATCATTGTAGCTTAGGTAAATTAGTTCTTATTTCAGTTAATTGTGCTTATTTAGTGTTAAAATAAGATTAGATTTCATGTTTTAGGTGTTAGTTGCAAGTTTGCTTTGAAAATCATCTTAACTGTCATAAATAGGGGTGTTTGGTTAATACTGTTTGGGTGTGTTTTTGTTGTTACTTGTAACATATGCTGGCTCAATCAAGTTCCTTAGGTCCATTCTAGTTCATATTGACCATTAGATTGGTCATTATCTCATTAAAAGTCAAACTCACCATTAATCTTGCTTGACAGTTAACTGTCATAGGTTTTAGGGTCCATAATCACTAAGTTTAGCTTATAAGTTGTTGTAGTATCATAATTTAGTCTCATTACAGCTTGTTAGAACATAATCAATCAGTAAACTGTGATTGAAATTTAAATACGTCAACTTTCTAAGTTTTCTTCAAAAGTCAAAAGTTCATGTTCTAAATTTTTCCAAATATTGAGAGATTTAAATAGAATTGTGTGTTTGAATTGAAGCTGTGAAACTTGTTTTCTTAGATAGCCTACCAGCTCAAATTTAAGTTTCCATCATCCTTGTATTTTTGCAAATTTTACCCAGGGCCCCACTTAGCCTCAAAAACACTTGCAAGGGGAGTGCATCCCATGCTGCACAGACCACAGCCCCACAACCACCACTTGGTGGTGGTTTTCTAGCCACCAATTTTGTTTTTCCCAACCCCCCTCCTACCAGGCTTGGGGTGTTGACCAAATCTTTGACCTGAGAACCACTGGGCCCCACCTGAATTAGCGTTTAAACTTTGTCCCAAAATCTGTGTGGGATTGGATTTTTGGAAGTGTTTATTTTGCTTATTGACTTATCCAGTGGACCACTAGTGCTTATTCCTGCTCAATCATGTCCCAATAACTCATTTGAACCACAATCACCCATAGTGGGTCCCACTTAAGCTCATTTGAGCTTATTTGCTTATTTGGTCAACAAAAGTCAACTTTGGTGCTAAAAACCATCCACAGTGCTTAATTTTGATTTTCAAAAAAGTTGTTTTTACAAAAGTTAGTTGTTTTTAGTTATAAAATAGGTTTGTAAAAGAAAAATCAAGAAAAAACAATTTAATATTAAGTGATAGTTTCTATTTAATGTAATTTAATTTTAATTTTCATTTTTATATTTTTATTAAGAACTTAGCTTTTTTATATTTTTCTTAAATTCCTCTTATATTAAAGTATTTATAGTAATTTTCTCAGATTTTTATTTTATTATTTAGTATTTATTAGAATTAATCGTAGTTTTATTAATAATTAATTAATATTAAGTTTAAAATAGCATAATTAGTTTTTATTAAGTAAAACCTAGTTTTTATATTTTATCTAGCTTTTATAAGTTGTAAAATAATTTTAGAAATTTTCTTATAATTTTTACTGTTCATTTTCTATTTTTCTTAATTTAAAATAGTTTAATTAGGTAATTAATGTTTAATTAGTAATTAATTAATAGATAATTCACAAAAAGACAAAAATAAATATTTTTAATTTTAAAACTTGTTTTTAGTTATTTTATAATTTTAGGAATTTTATTTTCATTTTTCTAGTGCTTAATTAATATAATATTGTATTTAAGTGTTTTAAATATTAATAATTAGTATTAAATAGTTTTTAATTAATATTAAATAATTAAATAGTGTAAAAATTAATTTTAATTTTCTAAAAATTCTCTTTTATCTTTTAGTTTGTAAAAAAGTCATTTTCACCCCCTGGGGGTTTTCAGATTTCAGTTTTCACTTTTAATTTTGTACGTTTACGTTTTATTTAAACGTGAACATACGCGTTTTAAGTTTTAAACGTTTCTGGTTTTTCTGACTTTCCTGTCTTATTCATATAGCTTGTTTAAGCTATTTCTTCGTATATTCCTTAGTTTAATCTCACTCAAACCTTTTTCTGTCTAAATTCACCCGATCACGAAACCGTTTGTTAACCATCCACACCTCGTCGGGACATAACGACCCGGGGAAACCACTATATTCCGCGGAGCATTGACTCTAGGCTGTTTGACCTTGTTGACCATCACTGGTCAGTTTAGGTTGACCGTTCAGAGCCAATCAAATTTTGGCGCCGCTGCCGGGGAGGTTGTGTGCGTTTTCTAAACGGTTTGCTGATTAGTGCTTTTGGAATTCGTTCCATTGTACATTTATCAATCATTTGTTCATATTTTCTTATAAAAACAAAACTGTTCCCGAAAACTTTTTAAATCAAGTTTTCAATGAACACAAAAACATTTTCTTTCCTTTTTGCACAAAATGTATTTCCAAAAACCCAAAAATATTCACCTTTACCCTCTCACATCTTTGATTCTTCATCCCTACCCCTCTATACACCTTTGATTCTTTCTATGTCTCATCCACACTTTCTGGTTTGCCAATAGTGTGGTAATCCTCATAATGGTGGCAATTGCCCCAGTTGTGGCATGGTAGAGTCAGGAAACGGGTCTGTCTATAACCAAGATCCCTATTCCTATCATGACACCACTAATTTGTTCCACCAGCTACCACACCATCAGTCTCAGCAGTTTTACTGTTGTGAGTATTGTGGTGGTTCACACTACAGTTCTGATTGTCAATCGGGAAACACGCTTGTTTATGAGCAGTTTCCCGATAACAATTATGACTCTAGCACATACGACTCACAGCCTCAACAGTTTTACTGTTATGATTACTGTGGAGGTCCACACTTCAGCTCAGATTGTCAAACGGGTAATCCATATCCTTGTGACAATTTTGACACACCTTATTACAACCAACCTCCACAGTATGATATGAATCAAGCACTTCTTCCAGAAATGCAAAATATGATGAAAATCGTTGATGAGCTTAAGGATTTAGTTAAAGACTTTGCCCAAAGACATACTAATAAAAAATCCATGGAAGAATTGCTGGCTGAAGAGCAGGCTGCTAGAATAAATTCCCAAGATGCCTATGAAAAATCTGTGAGGGAATCAATTGCAAAAGAAAAAGCAGCCAGATCTAGCTCTCAGTTCCGTTTTATCCATGATGACAGTGATGATGAAGATACACTTGATATCCTTCAATTTTACAAAGCTTCATCAAGTTCATCAGTGGATATCCCAGCAGTTGAGATTCCATCTCAAACAACTGCTATCACACCCGAGGTTCCCACCCACTCTTTGAGCATGGGGGATGAGCATCTTGACACTGTTCCTAATAAGGAATCGGACGAATTAATAAAGTCTAGTGTTGAGATCCTTGTCCCAATCCCAGGAGAGTCACAGGGAACTCTTGAGCATATGTGTGATATTCCTTCCCCTCTTGAGTGTTCAAACGATCATTTTGAGACTTTCTCAGATTTTAATGATGATTGTACATCTCATGGAGACATTGAGTATATTGAGGCATCACTCCCACAGTCTGATGCTGATCCTCTTCTTGAGGAGTTCGCCGATGAACTTACTCACATCGATCCACTTTCCTTGGAAAGTGATGATGGTCTCCTTGACTTCGAAGCTGATCTGGGAGAAATTGAAAGTCTCTTTTATCATGATCCGTCACTCACTTCTGATCCCAACAGTCCAATAGAGAATGTTAATCTCTTTGTTCCCGAAACTTTCAATACCACTCTCACCAATCCTCTATTTGAATTCGATTCTGAATTCACTTTGATTTCTGATAATCCAATCTTTGATATTCAGAATGAGGATTGTGATGAGTTTATTTCGGAACATGAATTCACATATTCACATCTTGTGAATAATTCTCTTCATGAGGAGTTCTCCGGTGAACTCATTCATCATATCATGACTCCTCCGGAATTTGATAGTCCGGGGGGAGATGCTCTCAATTATGAGAATTTGCAAATTCCCACCCACCCTCCCGGGTTGTTTACGAGCTTAACCTTCGAAATCTAAATTCAGGCTAATGAGCCTGCTTTCGAAGAAGAAAATCAAATCATGATTTACATCATGGTTTTCTTCCTTTTCTTCACCTATAAGGTGACTTCTCTTGTTCTTCACTCCTTCGGGAATGAAGATACCATCTTCAATCCCGGCATTTTCATGTATCATTATCTTGAGCCGGATACTTATCTCATCAGTGTGGAACTTTCACGTGCTTCAAATGTTTGTCCAAACATCTTGAATGAAAGTCCGATTGAGATTGTTTCTTCCACATCATGCTTCCCCAAGGACAAATGAATTCGGGGTCGAGTCAAGCTAGAGACTCGATAAACAAAAACAATAGCATTCATATAGGGTTTTCACCCTAAGTGTGGGGGAGTCCCCCATGCTATGGTTACAAATGAAGTGAAAAACAAAATGGTGTTTTCCACGCTTAGCTTGTAATGTTGCCCTTTTACGTTCAAAATGTCGGCATAATAGCCGGGACTTTGAATATTGAGGACAATATTCATCCTAAGTGTGGGGGGTATTCGCTATTCTAGCGAATTTTATCACATTTTACTATCTAATACCCCCGTTTTAAGCCAAAATTTTAAAAAAAAATTCAAAAGTTTTTCACTGGTGCTTCAAAATTTTTGTGGTAATCAGTCCGCCTTGTCTAAGCTACAAAATGGATTGGCTAGTCCAGGAGCAAACGGCTCTTGGTAAAGACATCTCAAATCCGTTTATGGCTTGCAATTTGCCCAAAATTGTATGGTTCCTCAACTCCCCATATCCCATAAAGCGAATGAGTTGGCTAGCCCGCAAGATTATGGCTTGTGGTAAAGGCAGTGGAAAATCCATAATTGGTAATCAGCTCACCAAGATGTTGACTATTCCATCAAGAGCTGGCTAGTCCAGAAGCAAATGACTTCTGGTAAAAACTAATCAAATCCGTTGACAGCTGGTGGTTTGCTCAAAATCACACGGTTATCAGGTGTGCCACAGTTCTTACACCTGGCTACTCCAGAAGTGATGGCTTTTGGTAAAGAATTTAAAATCCATCAAGTTTTCAAAACAGTTATTGCTAGAGACTAGCAATAGTTTAGTGTGGGGGATTGATGAGTGCTCAAACACTCATCATTTTTGGTCAAATCTGAACTGCAAAACATACAAAAACACTCAGTAATGCATCAAAATACTAAAAATATTTCAAAATTGTGTTTTATATGTTTTAGATGCAAAATGAGCAAAAACAGATGAAAAACGTACAAAGTTTGCAAAATTGGCAGTTTCAGTCCCCCAACTTTCATAAAATTACAAAACTAGTCCCTGGTAATTCAAAATATAGAAAATTATCACCAAAGGTCCTTTTACAATCATAAGTTGTCATATTTTGTCCTTTGGTGAAAAATTGGGAAAGTTTTGGAAATTTACAAATTCAGTCCCTGAAGTTTCAGTAATTGACAAAATTGGTCCCTGGTGGGATATTTTTGGAAGGAAACTCAATTTTTGTCCTTGGAAAATCAAAATGTGTCAAAAATAGTCCTTGGAATGAAAGATTGGTGAAATTACAATTTTAGTCCCCGAATTTTGAAAATTGACATAAATGGTCCCCGGGAATTTTGAAAAGTACAAAAATTGCAAAAATGGGTTTTGGATATTTAAACTATGCAAGTTTGGTCCTTATAATAAATTTTGGGAAGTATCATTTTCAGTCCTCAAGTTTGGCCAAATTACAACTTAGGTCCTTGTGATATATTTATAAACCAAGTGGACCCTTGTGTTATTATATAAACCAAACCAATCCCAAACCTGGTCCACAAACACAGCCCACCCCAATCCAATCCCTAATCCACCCCTAGCCCAACACCAAGCCCAATCCCACTTATAATAACCCCGGTCAACACAGTCAACCCCCAACCCCCGTTTACTGTTCATCCCTAACCTCCCACACACCCTTAATCCCTGGTATTTTGTCCCCCCCCCCTTCCTCACCTTCTCCACCAACTATCATTAATGTACACACCAACTCAACCAACCCCCCCCCCCCCTCATTAAATTATCCCACCAGAAACACTTAACCTGCCCACCTTCCCTTTTCCCGCCAATATAAATTTGAACGGCCATGATCAAACTGGTTCATCCAATGGCTCAAAAGAGAGATGGGAAAGATAGTGGAAGTCTCCAAGGCTTATAAAAGAAAAGAAAAGAGAGAAGAAAGCAGTTAGTGTAGCAGTAGAGTAGTAGTAGAGTAGTTTTAATCTAATGTAATCATCTAAGCTTAATTTTCTTTTTCAAGTTGTAATTTTAGTCAAAAACAATTGTAGTCAAGTTAATTTGTGTAATATGAATCATCCTTGAAGTTAATTTCATATGTTATTATTTAAATTTCTCATTTGCAGTTTTGCATAAAAATCTCAAAACCCTCTCATCTTGTTAACAAGTGTTGAATCTGTTTCATTAAGCTCATACTAAGATATTCACAAGCTTTCATAAGCTCAGTAAGGTTCAAAATAGATTTTAGCTTTAAAAAATTCCTCCAGTCAATAAAAGTCAACAGGTGTGTAAAATGGTGAATGAGTTGATTCAGAATGGAAGCAGGGTGGATATATGGTTCATATGGCTTTAGGTGCTTCAGGGGAGGCATAGGATAGAATAAGTGGTACTTGGTTCATTGCTTGCTAACTGGCAGCTCATGTAAGCACTTTCTTAATTTTTTGTAAATCACTCTAGCTTAGGTAAATTAGTTCTTATTTCAGTTTAATTGTGCTTATTTAGTGTTAAAATAAGATTAGATTTCATGTTTTAGGTGTTAGTTACAAGTTTGCTTTGAAAATCATCTTAATTGTCATAAATAGGGGTGTTTGGTTGTTAGGTCACACTTTATGTAAACACAAGTATTAGAATGATAGAAAAGAGATGAGAATGAGAGATGGTTGATTAAGACAATAAGATTAATAGAAATGAAAGAGTTTTCTTAGAATTATGAATTAACCAACCAAGTATTACATAGACCTAAGGCTTCTATATATAGGGAAGGAGCTAGGGCAACACTCCCTCTCCTTCCTTTCATCATTTCGTGGGCTTTGAGGCCCATGGGTTACATACCTTAAGCCTAGTAAACTTAATACATTTAGTAAATGAAAGTAAATAATAGTTAAGCAACCTAACATTATTACAAATGACCGAGACTTGATAAAATAGTGAAAACTATGATCCCAACAATCTCCCCCTAAGGGTCGGTCATCAAGGTTGCTTGACGTCTTCGTCTTGATCTTTGACATTCAAAGCTCTAGACGTCTTCTAAATCATTCATCGTTCTTTGTTCTTAGTTGATGTAGTTGTGATCATCTTATTACAAAATGTAATGACCGAGACTTGACTAAATATAAAAGTAAGATCCCAACAATCTCCCCCTAAGGGTCGGTCATCACGGTTGCTTGACGTCTTCATCTTAATCTTTGACTTTCAAGGCTTTAGACGTCTTCAAAATCGTTCATTGTTCTTTGATCTTTGTTGATGAGGTAGTGATTATCTTATGAAGTTATCTGCCATGCATCACTTCTGCGTCTGTGGTGGTCGTCGGCCATTCCAACATGCTCATACATCTTTGAATTCTGACTTATACATGCACGTAGTCCCTTTCTTTCACTTAAGATCTTTAGTCTGTATACTTTGTAGATTCTTCCTTTTTGGCGTAGAATCTTTCTTTGAACTTTGTGTTGCTTTGATCTTTGAGGGAGCTTTTGATGACTTCAAGATGTATGTATGAGCATGTGGAATCCGTCGCCATGGAAATGATGTAACCCTGCATGTAAACAGTTAGTAATAAAACATCCGGTACTTACAGATAACGAATTAGAGCTCATCAACAGCATATTGTGAAGACTCCTTCTAATCCTTATCCAGGCCGTTCCCATATCAGATACTCCCGAAGGAGCTTACAAGACCTACTAAGTAGCTCAATGACTGGGTGAGTCGCTGGGGATCACTCCACGACTGTAGACCGTAATGGAACCACCGCAAACACTAAGCGTAACCCTTGTGGGGTTACCGAAGTGACCTGCTGTCAGGGCTGTTTGTTGTTGACCCTGGCAGAATTTCCGTTCAATCATTGAGAAATACATACGTAATCCTCTCATAAACGTTCTCGGCAGATTGCTAAGATCTGCGAAGGACTCGATAATTTACAGTTGGTGCCCATTGATGTAGAACACCAGTTGTAGAGATACTAAGTGTTCCTAAGAGATCTTTGATGTATCTCATGGCTCTAGACTCTATAAGTGCACACCTAGGTTTCCTATGCGGAGACTGGGAGGTGTCTCCTGCTTCAATATCAACCGTCTCTAAGAGATAGGTCGATAGGTTACGCGGGTTCCCCGTGAGAATGAAACAAGTCCTTTTAAGAGAACTTGAGTGGTTAAGAAGGTTTAGTGCATTGCGTCACTGGGTCCATGACGACTTAATCTTCAATACTGGTGTTGTCTTTTGCAATAGCCAGTAGCATACGTATTGAACCCGGTGTCTGCCCTAAGGTTGAACATATGGAGGGCTATTTCTTTTCACCCTTTACTTTACTTTTCTTTTTAATTCTTCAACTCCTTCTTTCCCTTTCATTCATTTCTCATTTTTTTTTTCGTATCATACCTAAGGACTTTTACTTCTAACTATTGGTGATGTCCTTGGGTAGATCCCTCCGGCTTAGGCGGATCATAGGACGGTTATTTCCTAACCTTAGTCACCTTATAACTCCATGACTGTCCTATAATTTGCCATTGAAACCTTTGAAAAAATCTCTCAAAGTGTTTGTGTTTATCAAACATTTTGTTTAACACTTTGAGAGTTTTATGTTTTCTTATGAAGGGTTCCCCCTTCACATGTGCTCATATGTATTTTAATAAATTTGCACATGCGGGAGGAGCGAGCACTTTCGAATTGATCCACTTTCAGTGAACAAGACCGATTCGAGACACGCTTACATCACTAGTTAGACTAGCTTGAAGTTATTACCCAGCCTGGTCAAGTCCACAGAAAGTTTCTCGAAACGGTACATTTCTACTAAGACTAATCCTTTTCGAGACACGCTTACGTGGCTAGTTAAAGAGTTCCATTGTCAGCTTTTAGGTGACAACTAGCTCTAGTAACTAACTTGATGTTATTACCCGTCGAGGAAAAATCTTTTCGAATTTACTAACTTTTATGTTTCGTCAATTCCTGGGTGAATCTGAGTCTAGCTCGCATGAGATTTGACTTTTAAGCAACATTTAACTTTCATATTTTAATCACTTTTCTTTTCTCCCCCTCAAAAATAGCATATAAGATGTTGTTTTTGAGAAACATTTGATTAAAATATGCTTTTTGAGTCTTATGGGGAGATATCAACAAGAACTTTTGTTTTCCAAAACGATGAGTTATCAAGTGCTCCCCCTCAACAAGTGAATACTCATTGAGGTGAAATACTTGTCTTTTGAGCAGAATTATGAAAATCAGAAAATGTTTGATTAATTCTACTCAAAAGTAAGAAGCCTTCACTCCTTATCTAAGGTTGAGGCACTGATGCGTACCTCAGGGTCCTTTAAAAACAAGCACGGGTTGTACATTGTTATGTGTGCACAAACCATCAAAACATGATTTTGACAAAGCATTTTGATTTGTATGTGTTTTGACATTTTTAAACTTTGGAGCGAATTGGGGAGTAAAGGTTTGAAAAATCTTGAGCAAAATTTTGAAAAGTTTTGAAAAACCTTTTGAAAATTTTTGAATAAATTTTGCTCAAGATTAAGAAGTTTTAGATAAGCTTCGCATGAAAAACTTCTTCTTGTTTTTAAGGATAAGTGCGCGTTTGGTTTTAAAGAACGGTTTAGCAAGGCACTTTCCTTTCTTTGAAACTCGAGTTGTGCACTGAAATGTGTGCACAAGTCGTTGTTTTTATACAAAATTAGTTTTCTTCAAACAAAATACTCCCCCTCAAATAATGAATGTTATTCGAGAGACAGTCTTCTTGAGCAGAATTTTTAATCGTATTATAAAATACTTTTTGAAAATTCGTGAGATGATTCTGCTCAAGGTTTTAGAAAACACAATCAAGTATTATACAACAAAGAATGCTTGAAATTCAAAACTCTTTTACTGTTGAAAAGTTGTTTGAGACCCGGAGTCTCTCTTTTAAGTTTTAAAATCTGAAAAAGATTTCCATCTAAAGTTGAACCTCATGGGTTCTTTTTGAAGATTCGTTTTTGTGATGCATGGAAAACATCCGGTATTTGGGATGTTCAGATCAGAGACATTCTTTTATAGAAACCAAAGCATTCCAGATTGTGAAAATTTGAAAGGTTTTGAATGACTTTGCTTTGGTCTCCACACTTGCTTTACCGGTGTAAAACGAGAGTGTAGAGTTTGGAAAAAAAATTGTTCCTCATCATTTTGAATCCTTTTACCAGTTTAACCTTTAAACACATTTGCCCTTTGACCTCAAAATATGTTCCATAAGAAACATTTTGTCGAATGTTGAAATTTTGACTTTCAATGGGATGACATGTACTTGCACACAGAGAAAATGCATAAGGCACAAACAAGTATGCGGATGAATAAAAAAAAACTCATTCTAAATCTACCAAAAATGCTCAGAATTCTCTAATAAACACACAAGATCACAGATTAACTCATCCTATCACTCGAGATTTTCCAACTATGATTATGATTTGGGGTAATGATTTGAGACTTTGCACACATGTTAGCATCATCATGCAAGAAAATAAACAAACGCCCTAGTAGTAGCAGCAAAGACATCTAAATCTTAAACCCTAAATCACTTGATTTCAATCTTATGTTGTTTCTAATCGTGCAAACACACCAATCGAGCATACTTTAGTGTTCTCTAAAGGTATATGAAATAATTAATTAGACTAAACACATAAAAAAGAAATGCCCCGATCGATAATTACAAAAATCCTAGTTTCTGATTATGCCTTTGTGACTGTTGAAAACATTTGAAACACTTAGGGAACGATTAGACAACAACCATAAAGAAATTTGAAACTCAAAAAAATCATTAGTCTGATTCGTTGAGGTTTTAATCATGTGTGCAACTCTTGAGAACATATGTGAAAACATTGATTAGAGCCTGTTTTATTTTCCATGCAAGGTCCTTTTACCTAAGTTTAAGACTTTTGTGAATCTTTACTCATTAAAGGTTAATTACATTTCCATTTGAAGTCCAAACTAGATTAATTTGGGATCGTTGCAGAAAAAATTCCTTTTCTCCCCCTCGAATTAGCATATATTTTGTGAAACCTTTTTGTACAAATTTAATTCGAGAGATCATAGAATTTTTGAAAAATGAGTATTAATCCGAATGATGAAGAAACATTTTATCCTTGAAGAATAAAAGTTAGGTGTGCAAACTTCATGATTTTGTGAAACATTTTCTCCCCCTCAAAACATGTTCCATTTTGACAGTGTAAAGCAAAATTTGTTTTAATGGAGGAACATAGTTTTGAAGATTAGAAGTTTGTACAAAAAGAAAGAAGATTCTTTATGTAGAAAAAGTATTTACAGAAAGACTTTGATGTTTGACTCTTCTTAGGTTTTTTTAGAAAATTTTGCAACTCATCTGGAGTCAAACATCACATACCATTTTGGTGAACTAAATCAACAAACGTTGATGGAGGTAATGTCTTTGTAAACAAGTCCGCCAATTGGTATTCAGTTACCACAAACTCTAATTCAATTGTACCCTTCTCAACATGCTCCTTTATGAAATGGTAGCGGAGAGCAATTTGTATGGCCTTGGAATGATGAAAGGTGTTGCACGAGATTGCAAAAGCACACTTTGAGTCGCAGTACATTGAGATTTAGTCAAATACATAGCCGAAGTCCGTGAGCTAAGTTCTCATCCAATTGACGTGAGCATAGGAAGCAGACATGGCTACATACTAAGCTTTTGTTGATGACAGTGATGTACAATCCTGCTTCATTGACTGTGTCCCTTTGTAACTAAACAAGAATTGTTGCGAATCATTGTGCCTTCTGCGTGCAGCTTGTTTTCCAAATCCATTTAAATCCAATGTTGTGTCGAAGGGTGATAATGGTAATTATCTCGCATGTGAGCAGGATCCAAATTGCGTGTAGACAACTCAGTAATGTCAGGAATGAGTTGAGCCGATGCAAACGGTTTAAAGAACGTTTAAAGAATGCCTCAGGGTCATGCTCTGCGGTTTGTGGAACTGATATAGGTATGGAGTCTTCAGCTGATTGTCGTGAGTTGGACCCGGTTTGTTCTGTGGTTGTTGGAGATGCAATTGGAGGACCGTCTCTCCCAACAGTTGTTGTTGTTTGTTGAGGTGAATCAGGTACTTGATGGTGATCAAGATGTGCAGCGGAAATTGGTGAGACCTCAGAAAGACGATTTTCAATTGTATCATCAAACAATGGAGCCAACAAGGTTTCCACTTCTTTACGGGTGAGAGACAATGGTTCAGCCGAAGAATCCGAAAAGTTCAGACGGTTGGATGCGGGTCCTAAGCTGTTGTGCTCAGAAACCATAACATTAAGCTCGGGTCCGAAACTGAGTTGTTCCGAAGCCATCCCTGTTGAATCTGCACAGAAAGAAAGAAGAGACAAGAAGACAGAGAACAAGGATCCCCAAGAGTAACTGGGTTCCAGATGTTAGAAGCATAAAGATGTAGTGTCAATTATCTTCTTGACACTCGAACACATAATACCGATGGTTTTCATTCTAGTCTCAGAGGTAGAAGTTGTGGAGATCACATTAGTTTTGGTGCAAATGTCTAAAATCTTTCCTGTAGGAATCCACCTAAGACCAATTGATTTGAAAATTCTACCCGTGGGTACCCACCTAGTGTTAGATCTAAGAGATGTTTTCCTTTTAGATGCAGTTGAATGAAATGTGGGAACATCACTTCTTAGAGAAAACCTACGTCCTATGTTGATCCACTTCTTAGGTTTCTGACTTATGACTTTTGGTTCAACGGGTTTGTTTGTCTTAGTCGATTGAGCCTTTTCAAGTGAATTTCCTTTTTGAAGATATTTTAAAGCACAAACAACATGATTATTTACGCAACTACTCTTTGATGCTAGCCAATTCCTATTAGTTTGTTGAGAACTCCTAGGTTTTGGTGTGCTACTACTAGCAGTATTTTGCACTACAGTGGAAGGCATCACACGAGGTTTTGAACCTAGAATTCCATCCTTTTGAAGTAGCGCCTTTTTCCTAGCCTTTTCTAGATCATAGTTCTTGCACATGTCATATTTTCCATAAGAATCTTTACTTTTAATGCTTGTTTTAGACACTGTTTTCGAACTAATCCTAGATGAGCCAGGCATAATCACGTGTTGAGATTTAGCAGACACATATGCTTTTCCCTTAGGCCAAGAATGTGGAGTGACTGGTTTTGTCAAATTGTTTTTCTCAACAACTTGGGAGGCAAACCGAGGTTTTGAAAATTTAGGTCGTTCAGATTTAAATGCAGTTGGTTGTCTAACCACTGATTGTTTTCTGTTTGTTTGAGAAGGCGGTTTCCCCAAGATTGATGGTTTTGCAAACTTAGTATCCACACTATTTCCAGTCAGTCTTCTTAATTTGTTTAGCAATGCAGCATGTGCAAACACCTTTTCTTGAATTTGACCTTTTAAAAGCTCATTTTCTTTAACTAATGTATCCACACGTTTACTAAGTTCATTTGAAACTTGACCATTGTTGCCTGAATTTTGAGATTCGTTTTGCATTTGGAGTTCAAGTGAGATGCAATGTGCCTCTAGTTTTGAAAATTTTTTATGACACTGGGCAATGGTCTTTTTGAGAAGAAGGTTTTCAGACTCAAGAGTTTGATTTGATGTTTCAGTCATTAGATTATCATGTAAAGACTCAGACTCAGAACGTTTGTCAAGACATTGTACAACATCCTGGTCAACCTCTCCTACATTACTGAAGTTAGGTTGCTCAGATTGTTGTTTCTCATTTGCAGGTATAATACGATCAACAGTAGATTGTACCTCGGCCATTAGCTCTTTGTCAAAGTTAGGTTCTGTGTCATAGATGGGTATGACATCTTCCTCATCCATCTGTCCTTTGTCAAAGTTGGGCTCTGAGTCATAGAAGGGTCTGATCTCTGCACAGTCTGCATCTGTATCATTCCCCAATCTACTGCTGTCATCCTGATCTTCTAATTCTGTCCCATTGCTTTCCATGACAACCAAATTAGCTTCCAATACATCATCTTTATGAACTTGCTCTTCTTGAATCTGCATCTTCTGTTCTTTGATAGCACTCAGATGAAGTGATCTTTCATTAAGCATAAATTCTAAGCGGTTTAGGCGTGAAACAAGTTGATCTCTAAAATCTTCAACCTCCATACTAGTGATGTTCTCTCTCCATACATAGCTTTCATATTTATAGTGTATGAGAGCTTTAAAATGCAATGCCATAAACACTTTGAACTGTGCCTTGAGCGCTCTAAATCCTGCCATGCAATCGCTTCCCTGTTCAATTTGCTTTTCAATTTGAACAATGTTTTCTCGGAGTTTCCTTTGGAAGGTTAGACGATCCATTCCAGTTCCGAAGAATGCATTAAAGGTACCCCCCGTAGGAAACCATGCATCTGAGAGAATCTTGCATTGAGTCTTAACTGATTCAAAATGAGCTAAGCAATTTTCTTTAGAATTGATGGCTCTTTTCTCAGCTTCAGTCATCTTTCTCTCAAATGGGTCTTTAGAGTCATCAGAAGCATTTATGTCGTATACTGGTTCAGTATAATCCATGACACCCGAATTATCTTCCAGTATTTTAACCTCATTGCATACATTAACTACATTTGCAGTATTCTCACCATTCCCAACCAGCCTTTGAGTAATACTTCCTTGTATCACAACTCTTTCACCTTGCTTGACAGCTCGATTTCGTGAATTTCGGGAATTTGATAAAGCCTGACTCGTAAATTGTATGAAGTCTGAGATGATGGAGTTGTGACTTCGTTCATGCATTTGAGACCTTGATTGATACATTTTCTCTTTGTTTAATCTCACAACTGGATCTACTGAATCATCGGACTCATACTCTGAGCCAGTATTATTCATGTGAAATTCCTGCATGTTTGCCATTAACATCACATCTGCTGTATCGGCTTCCAAATCTGCTGTATTGGATTCCAAATCAGCATATTCATCATCAGATGTAATATCTCCCATGACACTTTGCAAAACCTCATTGAGATTACTCCCTTCAACTTCCATTTGACTAAGTGTGGCATTGTATTCAACATTATCGTCAAAGACTGGAGTTGAATCATAATCCTGAGCTTCCTCATCTGCAATATTTTCTGTATATGCCAAGAATGCCATGCTTGGTTCGATAAGATCTTCTTCATCATCAGTATCTTTCATTGTGTTTAAGCATTCAGAAGTTGAAGTTATATCGCCATTGCCTTTCTTAGAAGATACTTGACTAAGCTTCACTAGATTTTGCAGAAGAGATTGCACATTATTATGTAGTGTTGCAGGATGGTACTGTGGAATGAAGAAAGGCTCGGGTGCATTCGGATGATTGAAGAAGAGACCATTTGGAGTGTAAATTAAGGATCCATGGTCAACAGCTGGAGCAGAGAGAATGGTCTTCAGAGGATTCATGCTTAAACAGGATTCAAGAATTTGCATCATTCTGATGTGATGAAGTTCTTCTGTACGATGCATAGCTTCAAGATATTTCCACATTTGATAAGCACTGGCTTGAAAGTCCATATTCATGTAAATTGAATTGGGAAGGGCTACTGTCATAAACCATGCAGCTTGTTGGTCAGCATCGTACTGAGCAAGTTCATTAGCATTCAAATCTTCATCAGTTTGTGGTCTGATAATCCCTGTTGAGTCAGCAAGAAATATCATTTTGTAAGGACCTTCTCTAATGGATTTAAGCATGAGATCTGCAGCAGGACGATATATGAGCCATTTTAGAAATCTCCGTTTCCAAACAGTATATGTTCCTGGTAGTAACATTGGAGGCCTTGATACATCGCCAAAGATCAGAATATGACGAATGAGGGAGCTGTGACTTTGTTGTTGATTATACTGTTGCTGATGAGAATATTGGTGAGGAAGATAGTTGGAAGAAGGTACTGATGCTGATGACTGTTGCTGATGAGAATATTGGTGAGGAAGATAGTTGGAAGAAGATGATTGAGACATTGTAGATGGCATTGCTCTCCCCCTTGATTGTTGCGATGTAATCGAAATAATCAAACAAGATGTCACACTCGAGGTCGAAATAGTGATTTCTGGTTTTCCCTCCAAAATAATTTGAAAAAATTTTTCTTTTCCAAAATTTTGAAAATCAGTATAAAATGCAATTCTAAGGTTATAGAAAAAATTTGAGTTTAAAAAATTTTGCCGCCAAATTTTACCGAAAAAATTTGAATTTTGGCCTAAAAATTTGAATTTTGGGCCAAAATTTTCACCGTTATACCAAAATTTAAATTTCGCGTAAAAATTGAACGTTTAGTCTCCTGTAAAAATTAAATTTTACTCAAATTTTCCCGCCAAAAAACCTTTTTTTTTTTTTTTTTTTTGAAAATATGAAAGAAGATTATAGAAAGAGACTTGTGTGAATGATGGATCTTTGTAGAAGATTGAAATGCACGTTCCTTTGGTTAAGTTCAAAAATCCCTGGGGTAAGTTGGAATCTTACGCGTAATAAAGAAACTTATGCGTAGACTTCAAAGTTACGCGTAAGATTGATCTTATGCGTAAACTATAAAGTTATGCGTAAGATTTTATGCGTAAGGTTCAAAGACCAAACAAATCTTTCAAACTTATCCAAGCTTGAAAGATATCCGTAGTCGAAGTATTCCACTAACTTATCCAAGCTAGGGAAGTACTGAGTCACCGTAGCATAAAGAGAAGACCGTTGATGAAGCTTATGCGTAGACTCTGAAACTTACGCGTAAGATTAGATTTTACGCGTAAGATCTGACTTATGCGTAGAAACTTAGGCGTAGAGACAACTTCTGCGTAGGATCTGTCTTCTGCGTAGGAACTTAGGCATAGGAAATAGACTTACGCGTAGGATTTAACGCGTAGACTTTCAAGTTAAGCGTAGGAACAGGGTTTTGACCACAGTTACGCGTAAGAAAAGGGTTTTGACCTTAGTTACGCGTAAGAAAAGGGTTTTAGGCCAAGAATTATGCGTAGAAAGGACAAAAAGTACTATTCACAGCTTTTGAGTCGTACTGTTCACTAGAGTTACGCGTAAACAGGTCAGAAACTTGAAAAATCTCAAATTTTTGAAGGAAAATGCTTAAAAATAAGGTACTTTTGATCAAAGAACTTCACCAATACTTAGAAAACACTAACTATTAAAGATTTGGCTACCAAAAACTAGTTTTCCAATATCAAAGAAGCTATAAAACCTTAAAAAAACCTTAAAAAATCACAACTTTATGCAAAAACTAAGCTTCAAATCACTATATCAACCTTGAAACTTATCCAAGCTTCAAGATTTGAGTGAAAGAAACCAAGAGAAATGCAAAAAGATGAAGAATAAGCTCCAAATACCCACGTACAAGCCAAGAAACACACTTCAATCTCTATTTGGCGAATGATACCACTTGTTAGGTCACACTTTATGTAAACACAAGTATTAGAATGATAGAAAAGAGATGAGAATGAGAGATGGTTGATTAAGACAATAAGAGAAATAGAAATGAAAGAGTTTTCTTAGAATTATGAATTAACCAACCAAGTATTACATAGACCTAAGGCTTCTATATATAGGGAAGGAGCTAGGGCAACACTCCCTCTCCTTCCTTTCATCATTTCGTGGGCTTTGAGGCCCATGGGTTACATACCTTAAGCCTAGTAAACTTAATACATTTAGTAAATGAAAGTAAATAATAGTTAAGCAACCTAACATTATTACAAATGACCGAGACTTGATAAAATAGTGAAAACTATGATCCCAACATTGGTTAATACTGTTTGGGTGTGTTTTTGTTGTTACTTGTAACATATGCTGGCTCAATCAAGTTCCTTAGGTCCATTCTAGTTCATATTGACCATTAGATTGGTCATTATCTCATTAAAAGTCAAACTCACCATTCACCTTGCTTGACAGTTAACTGTCATAGGTTTTAGGGTCCATAATCACTAAGTTTAGCTTATAAGTTGTTGTAGTATCATAATTTAGTCTCATTACAGCTTGTTAGAACATAATCAATCAGTAAACTGTGATTAAAATCCAAATAAGTCAACTTTCTAAGTTTTCTTCAAAAGTCAAAAGTTCATGTTCTAAATTTTTCCAAATATTGAGAGATTTAAATAGAATTGTGTGTTTGAATTGAAGCTGTGAAACTTGTTTCCTTAGATAGCCTACCAGCTCAAATTTAAGTTTCCATCATCCTTGTATTTTTGCAAATTTTACCCAGGGCCCCACTTAGCCTCAAAAACACTTTGATGCGTGGGAATTGCAACAGGCTTTACCTCTCGAGGGATCTCGAGAAGCTTACAACCCCCACCAGGCAGTGTACCTGATCGTTGTAATATAGTATAGTGACAAGTACCGGGGGATTGATCGTTCAACTTAGGAATAGTGTCGCTAGGATTAGAAAGCCTAAATACTAGTTCTAAAGGTGAGGGATGATTATTTTTGTGTTTTTATATTTTTTTTAGAAAGCAAATTAAAATCTCGGGTTTTGGAAGAGTGGGCGGAATTAGTTGCTATTCAACTAACCCAATACTAAGATGCAATCAAAATAAAATACTAGAAATGAAAGTAAACTAATTTATACTAAAGTTGTGAGCAGTAATTGGAGAAAATGTGTTTACTTAGATTTCACTACTCCCTAGATATCTTTTACACGTTAATTACTTGTTATAATTGCATGGATTACGGATCGTATTCCTTAATACCATTCATGGGGCGGCACACATAACTCCCCAATTCTATGAGCTCTTATCTCCTCCTACACCATGCCCAGCACAAGTATAGGGATTGTAAACAGTGGCTCATGCATTAAATACAACCAATAAAGACCTAGTGCGCGTTGGTTCATGTTTCTTAAGACGTTCAAGCATGTTACCAATTGGAGATCTGCCAGTTTTCTTAAGCCTAACATATAAATCATTCATCCAAGACAAGAATAAACAAGTAATCAACACATAATCAATATCTAGGTTTCATTAGATCTAAGCAAACACAAAAAAGGATCTAGCCTAGCATGATGGAATTAAGACAAGAACATGATATAGACAACCAACACATAGACATATTGATTGAATTAGAAGAACACTTATCTTGATTAATCATGCAAGGTATCAAGGGGTTGGAACCCTTGAAAAACCTGTAAAGTTACACCAAAATCGTACTTAGGGTTTCTCCCAAAATTTCTCTCTTTAAATGTGAAAAATTAGAAAACTATATATAGAAAAAGGGGTCTGACGGCGTCAAGACCAAATAGGTGACGCCGTCACCTCGCCGCCAAAACAATCCTCGGACTGCCTAGATCTACATTTGACGCCGTCAAGAACATTGCATTTCCAGGTCGTCACGACTTTAACTCTTGACGCCCTACCTTCATGACGCCGTCAAAACTCTTCTGGGTCGTCATGGACTTTTACTCTTGACGCCGTCAGGAAACTCCTCTTGACGCCGTCATGCACTGTTCCCAGCATGAAAAATTAAGACTTTGGCGTTTTCTTCACTTTTATGCTCCAAAAACGTCCGAATTGCTTCCTTTTCCATATTTCACTCCCAAAGTACCTAAAATCACAAAAGGAACGATTTAGGGCAATATTTGATCAAATAAATTCGGATTCGGGCTTAAATGACCCCCTAAAAACGGATCATTTTTCGCCTCATCATATACCCTTACACTTGAGATTTGCTTGTCCTCAAGCAAATGCGCTTTTATTCTACTCAAAAGACAAGTTAAGGGTCATTTAACACTAATATAAAAGTAATTACAACAAATAATCGTTCCACTAAAGACCAATAGACAAGCACGGAGGTCATACACAAGCACCTCACAAATAGTGTTTTGATACTCACATCTCTCGGGTGTAATAAAGTATAAATTACAATATGGAAACGGAAGATATCTCCCACTACCTGTCATAGCAAAATAGATTACCATAGGCTTGGGAAAGGATCAAACCTCCACCACATGGCGTAAGCACCTAGGATAAACTATCAAAGAGGTCTTTTAAAGGGTTGTAATGTTAGGTGTAGGGATATGAAATACACGGTTTTGTTTGATAAAGGAAGTTTTACTGGTGGCGAGTTAACAATCTTGGTTAATTACATGTACAATATGGCGTTGCTAAGCCAAGACTAGACTCGACTTAAGCTAATAAATGAAAAATAACAAAAACATAAAATAAACATAGAATGAAACGGGATGGTAGTCCGTATGTTTTTTTTCTCTTTTTTTCTTTTTCTATTTTTTTTTTTTACTTTTCTTGATTTTTTTTTTTTTTTTTTTTTTTTTTTTTTTTTTTTTAGGATTACACTCTTACCCTACCATCCAAAATAATACATCATAGGGGATGAGAATTCCCCTTATACTTGAATCTTTACATACTTTACAATAAACTAAACTAATGACTCGAATTAAGAAAATCAAAACACTTGGAGCACTTTTAAGATTAACGTACATATGGGGGTAATAAATGATGTTCTTCCCCATTACTTCATAAAATAAGTACTTACCCATGAGTCCCAATCGTCCCAAAACAATATGTACAAGGATATGACTCGACTTAGCAACCATGTAATCAATTAGATAGTTAACTTAGGGTTTAACAAATAACAATAATGCACTAAAAATGAGCGCATACACGGAAGGCTAAGGCGATTTGGTTGTACATTTAAGTGGGGTGTAACAAATTCTTCCTTTAAGTAAAATGCTTAAAGTTAGAAACGAAAAGATAGGCTCGGAGGGGTGTACTAGGGGTTTCGTGTACCAAAAATGGGTACAACGCTAAGGGTGTGGGAAAAATTAGTTGACTTAACTAGCCAAGTAATATGACTTAAATGGTCAAGTAATTATAATACGGGTTTAACACAAGGGTAATCCTAATGCCTCTTATCATGTAGTAAATCCTACCACACGAATGTAGTCTCACTAGCGGTCTCGGGATGCATCACTAACGCAAGTTCTAGAATCTAAATGCTACCGGTACACTCATAAGCACTAATAATAAATGCTTTTCCTATCAAATCTAAAGGCGAACCTCACATTTTTGGGTGGAAAATTTTTCTGAATATACGGTTATGTGCTAGTCATACAATCTCCTATCCATGAGACGCTTGCTATGGCTAAAGTTTCACTCCTAAATGTTGTAAAAAATTTTAAATTTGGCGCTAAAATTGCACTAACAAGTATTTCTCATAGTTTTATTACACATCTACCATCAAACAAAGCAAACTCAAGCGAAAGTGCATATGTAAGGTATCATCTTTTTACCCTCCCCTTACACTTAAGATGAACATTGTCCCCAATGTTCAAGTAAAGAATGTAAAAGTGAAAAAGTAAAGAGAATGAAATCAAATACTCCCCTGATTCGCTCGGTATGGATAATAGGATGGCCAGGTTAAATCTTCCTCCAAGAAAATGAACAATCAAAGCTTCCCTTCCAGAATATAAATCATCTTCTTGTCATACATAACCTGTAAAACCTGACAAAATAGACAAGACAACCTCGCGTAAAATCGGCGGCATCCTATATAAGTTTCTAAATCCTAGAAAACAAGATAAGATATAATGCTTGTGGAATGAAGTTTGCAGATCTCCTGGAGATTATAAAACTTAATAATTCACAAAAACCATAAGACTCTATTAGAAAAACAAAACCGGTAAAATTTCCAGATTTTTACTCCTGACGCCGTCAAGAGTAAACTCCTGACGCCGTCAGAATTGACCTGCAGAAATCCTTATGTTAAGTTTCCTGAAAATTTCTGGAAAAACTTGGTCCTACTTCCTGGAAAATCCTGCAAAACTTCATTATGACTCAATACAAGCATTTGACTCTAACAAGTACGAATATACATGTTCATTTAATATTGTGGAGAATCATGATCGGTTTGTTTCTTAAAAAACATATTTGGGGTTTCCCCTTACACTTATCTTTTGCAAAAATACCTTTAGGTGGAGTTAAGACTAGGTCAAAACAACAAAGTAAAGTATTTCCACATTTTAGTTTAGAAACATGATCTACCAACAATAAAAATTAAGCATGCATACGGAAGCAAATAACAAACAAACAAATAAAATCACACAAAACATGGGTTGCCTCCCAAGAAGCGCTTGTTTTTGTTCGAGTCACGAGCCTGACTCTACCCTTATTTAACGGAAATAGGGGAGGTTCTCCCTACACTTAGGATTAAGTGTGGGTGGAAGTAGCGATACACACCCTTAGGGTGGAAATATGCCTCGTGAGGAAAGTGTGGTGGATGAATTATATGCTCAAAGGGGTGTGCTCCTATCATCTTAACCTTACCAAATTCAATCGGGTTAATGGGTGGATTAAAATTTTCTCCTAGAAAGGGATCATTTTCTATCAACTTCAAGAGACTACTAGTTGGGGACCTATCTTGACCTAATAAACCCGGTTTAAACCCATAATGTTTCTTTTGATCAATCAAAAATGGGTGATGTAAGCATGTAAGGTCATTTTCCACTCCTACGTCAGCTTCCTCTCTACAAGGCTTAGAGTCTACTACCTTTATCCCAAGACTACCTGGACTATATGGTTTGATGGGTGGATCGGGACCTTTTTCAATTCCTAAATTCACACCTAAGGATAGAAGATTAGGTAACGGCTTTGGTTGAGGCTCCGGTTCATCAAAACTAGGAACTTCCCTAGAACTAAGAGTAAGGTTATCATTATGAGTATTCAAACCTATATCCTCTAGTTGTGTTTGGTTCAAAGGTTCTACCTCTATTGGGGTTCCTATAGTCTCTTCTACTTCTTCCGGGTAAGTTATGGGCGGTGTGTATGCCTCAAATGATGCTAGGACTTGTGGGGTACTTAGTGGGCTTGGGTTTTCTACTATCTCTTCCATCACATCATTTTTTTCCTCAAAGTCTGACGGATACAAACTCATCAATTCATTCAACTTATGGTTCACGGTTAGGAAACTTTCCTCGAAATTCTTCCAAAGGGTCTCACTAAAAGGAATTGATCCTGATAATGATTGTCTAATTGAAATCACACATGCATAAAATTCATCATACCCATCTAACTTTACCCCCAACTCCTCTTGGATGTCATAAAGATCACACAAAAAATCATTGGAATGATAGGAATCAAATCTATTAGTGAAATATAGTTGTTCCTCTATTGTCAGTGATCTAAATGGAATTTCATCTGCCATAGTGACAAGTGAAAATAGTTTTACAAACAACGGGCACAAAGAAAAAGATAGACTACAAGAAAACCTAAAAAATAAAAATAAAATCTTACTAGAAAGGAATCTAGCAAGTAGACCTAATACAAAGAAATTCTAACCTAGACAATAACTATTCCCCGGGCTGCGGCGCCAAAAAACTTGATGCGTGGGAATCGCAACAGGCTTTACCTCTCGAGGGATCTCGAGAAGCTTACAACCCCCACCAGGCAGTGTACCTGATCGTTGTAGTATAGTATAGTGACAAGTACCGGGGGATTGATCGTTCAGCTTAGGAATAGTGTCGCTAGGATTAGAAAGCCTAAATACTAGTTCTAAAGGTGAGGGATGATTATTTTTGTGTTTTTATATTTTTTTTAGAAAGCAAATTAAAATCTCGGGTTTTGGAAGAGTGGGCGGAATTAGTTGCTATTCAACTAACCCAATACGAAGATGCAATCAAAATAAAATACTAGAAATGAAAGTAAACTAATTTATACTAAAGTTGTGAGCAGTAATTGGAGAAAATGTGTTTACTTAGATTTCACTACTCCCTAGATATCTTTTACACGTTAATTACTTGTTATAATTGCATGGATGACGGATCGTATTCCTTAATACCATTCATGGGGTGGCACATATAACTCCCCAATTCTATGAGCTCTTATCTCCTCCTACACCATGCCCAGCACAACTATAGGGATTGTAAACAGTGGCTCATGCATTAAATACAACCAATAAAGACCTAGTGCGCGTTGGTTCATGTTTCTTAAGACGTTCAAGCATGTTACCAATTGGAGATCTGCCAGTTTTCTTAAGCCTAACATATAAATCATTCATCCAAGACAAGAATAAACAAGTAATCAACACATAATCAATATCTAGGTTTCATTAGATCTAAGCAAACACAAAAAAGGATCTAGCCTAGCATGATGGAATTAAGACAAGAACATGATATAGACAACCAACACATAGACATATTGATTGAATTAGAAGAACACTTATCTTGATTAATCATGCAAGGTATCAAGGGTTGGAACCCTTGAAAAACCTGTAAAGTTACACCAAAATCGTACTTAGGGTTTCTCCCAAAACTTCTCTCTTTAAATGTGAAAAATTAGAAAACTATATATAGAAAAAGGGGTCTGACGGCGTCAAGACCAAATAGGTGACGCCGTCACCTCGCCGCCAAAACAATCCTCGGACTGCCTAGATCTACATTTGACGCCGTCAAGAACATTGCATTTCCAGGCCGTCACGACTTTAACTCTTGACGCCCTACCTTCATGACGCCGTCAAAATTCTTCTGGGTCGTCATGGACTTTTACTCTTGACGCCGTTAGGAAACTCCTCTTGACGCCGTCATGCACTGTTCCCAGCATGGAAAATTAAGACTTTGGCGTTTTCTTCACTTTTATGCTCGAAAAACGTCCGAATTGCTTCCTTTTCCAGATTTCACTCCCAAAGTACCTAAAATCACAAAAGGAACGATTTAGGGCAATATTTGATCAAATAAATTCGGATTCGGGCTTAAATGACCCCCTAAAAACGGATCATTTTTTGCCTCATCACACTTGCAGGGAGAGTGCATCCCCTGCTGCACAGACCACAGCCCGACAACCACCACTTGGTGGTGGTTTTCTAGCCACCACAGTGGCCCTCAAGCCACCAATTTTGTTTTTCCCAACCCCCTCCTACCAGGCTTGGGGTTTTGACCAAAGCTTTGACCTGAGAACCATTGGGCCCCACCTGAATTAGCCTTTAAACTTTGTCCCAAAATCTGTGTGGGATTGGATTTTTGGAAGTGCTTATTTTGCTTATTGACTTATCCAGTGGACCACTAGTGCTTATTCCTGCTCAATCATGTCCCAACAACTCATTTGAACCAGAATCACCTATAGTGGGTCCCACTTAAGCTCATTTGAGCTTATTTGCTTATTTGGTCAACAAAAGTCAACTATGGTGCTAATAAGCATACACAGTGCTTAATTTTGATTTTCAAAAAGGTTCTTTTTACAAAAGTTAGTTGTTTTTAGTTATAAAATAGGTTTGTAAAAGAAAAATCAAGAAAAAACAATTTAATATTAAGTGATAGTTTCTATTTAATGTAATTTAATTTTAATTTTCAGTTTTATATTTTTATTAAGAACTTAGATTTTTTATATTTTTCTTAAATTCCTCTTATATTAAAGTATTTATAGTAATTTTCTCAGATTTTTATTTTATCATTTAGAATTTATTAGAATTAATCTTAGTTTTATTAATAATTAATTAATATTAAGTTTAAAATAGCATAATTAGTTTTTATTAAGTAAAACCTAATTTTTATATTTTTTCTAGCTTTTATAAGTTGTAAAATAATTTAGAAATTTTCTTATAATTTTTACTGTTCATTTTCTATTTTTCTTAATTTAAAATTGTTTGATTAGGTAATTAATGTTTAATTAGTAATTAATTAATAGATAATTCACAAAAAGACAAAAATACATATTTTTAATTTTAAAACTTGTTTTTAGTTATTTTATAATTTTAGGAATTTTATTTTCATTTTTCTTGTGCTTAATTAATATAATATTGTATTTAAGTGTTTTAAATATTAATAATTAGTATTAAATAGTTTTTAATTAATATTAAATAATTAAATAGTGTAAAAATTAATTTTAATTTTCTAAAAATTTTCTTTTATCTTTTAGTTTGTAAAAAAGTCATTTTCACCCCCTGGGGGTTTTCAGATTTCAGTTTTCACTTTTAATTTTGTACGTTTACGTTTTATTTAAACGTGAACGTACGCGTTTTAAGTTTTAAACGTTTCTGGTTTTTCTGACTTTCCTGTCTTATTCATATAGCTTGTTTAAGCTATTTCTTTGTATATTCCTTAGTGTAATCTCACTCAAATCTTTTTCTGTCTAAATTCACCCGATCAAGAAACCGTTTGTTAACCATCCACACCTTGTCGGGACACAACAACCCGGGGAAACCACTATATTCCGCGGAGCATTGACTCTAGGCTGTTTGACCTTGTTGACCATCACCTGGTCAGTTTAGGTTGACCGTTCAGAGCCAATCATTCTCCAAACGGGTTTCTTGGTGGTTTTAGTTTAATGGGAGAAGACATGATGAGATGAGTGGAGATTGAGAGGAATGAGAGTGTTTATAATGTAGGATTGGTGAGATTAATGATGTATAAACTTTGATAGAAGGTTTAAGATAAAATAGGTTTGTGAATTTTGGGAAGTGTAGGATTAAATGGGCTAAGGAGTAGAAAAATGAAACAACACCTTCAACCATCAGATGGCCAGCCCCCTTAATTGAAGGCCCGTCCCCTTAATAATTAAGGGGGCCGCCCATTTGGTGATTCCCAGATTGCCAGAAAAGGGTTTTGGGTAGTGAATTGCAGAAAGGTTGTGTTTTTGGTTTCAAACAAGTCCAACTCTTTGAGGCAATTAAGCATATACTAATTATGTAGGCAATTATGTAGCCAAAGCATGTTAACCAAAGAGATTAAGTTAAACAAGCAATTTCATCTAGCATGCGAACATACTCATCAAGCAAGTAAAATATAAGTGCTAGGAAACAATAAGCAACATCAAGTATTTCATAACTACATAACTAGGAGGATTAATCCTAATGTGTATCAATGTGAAATAAGTGGGTAGTTATGATAGCATGGATTTCTAGATTTGTTACAAACAAAGTCTTAATAGACAAACCATGGTACTCTTGATTTGATTTAGTTAACTTATAAGTGTCATTTATATAAATATAGATGACAAATATGAGATCACCATGCATGATTTAAAGAGATGTTTTTAGCATTATTCAACAATGTTTGAAAGTAGGTTTTCACGTAGGAGTGAGAGTTATTTTAATAAAATAGATTGAGTTTTACTTCAAAATGTGTTAATGAAAGGTAAAGAAAATTTTCCCAATCTTTGGTTTTGATCAAAACAAAATTGTGGATATTGATAGTGAAAACATGTTATTGAAAAGTGGGATAGTCATTTGAAAAACTATTTTCCAAAATGTGAGGTTTTTACATATTTTTAGAGATATTATATTTTTGACAACAAATATCATTAATCATAGATTTTAAAAGACGTTTATTAAAGATCTCATGCTCAAGAGGATTGGTTAAGCCTGTTGTCCTATGCTATCCTTTTCTACAAAACCTATGATCTTAAGTGAGTGATGACGTAATTCTACATGTTTGATGCGAGGGTGTTGAATGGGGTATATCCTAACATCTATAGCTCCTTTGTTGTTGCACACTTATTTAAATTAATGCCATAATCTACGAGAGCTTGTTTTATCCATAGTATTCTTACGCGAGGGATCTAATCCTACTTCTATATTAACGATTAATCCACTTAACTCATTTCACTTCATCACCATGAGTTTGCTAATAGTGGGTATAGAAGATTTCCATTTTCTATATTGTTCGACAATGAATAATTTCATTTTATTCCTAGGAAAGTCAACTAATGATGTTTATAGGTTATAAGTATATAAGCTATTATGTACGTGTATATGTATAAGAGTCACAAACAATATATATGTATACCTAAGCATTAATCTAATTAATCATTTATCTAAGCATGCAAATTTATAGCGATGGACATAAAAGAAAAGCGTACCTTTTAGTCTTCAATGGATTTTCTTCAAGCACTTCAAGTTACCATGTTGACTTATGGAAGTCATTTAAAGACGAGATTCCAACATTTTTGAAGAATGATAACTTAGCTACTTGGTCCCATTTTCTCATTGGTCCAAAGTTGTTTGGTCCAAACATATTTAACATTTGGCTAGGATGCATGTATAGTGGTAATATTCCCCAAGGGTTGTAACTTGGTTGATAATTCCACATTTGATGACTATTGTTATTGTAGTTTTGTCTATTTTGGTTTCTTCTTGGTCGAGGTGTTTTAGATCGAGCATGAGGATTATTTGGTTTTCTTGGTGGTGGAGTTTTCGATCTTAATTTAGGTTTAGAGGATCCTACTTCAGTCTTTAAGGATGGTTTATAAAAAGTTTTTACTTTTTCATCATTCGCAATGGGTATTTTTCTATCTTTTGTAAGTATAAACTTAGGTTTTGATTCTAATGATTTTTGTTTACTAGATTCACATTCAAACTTTATATTTTTATTTTCACTAGTTGAAACATTAGTTGAGGTTAATCCTAGACCGGTTTTATCTCCCGAAGTTTCTTGCACACTTATTATTTTTTTAAGTGGGCTACTACTATTTTTAAACTTGTTAAGTTTGAAAATTTTATCTTTAAGTTTTTCGTTTTCATTTTTATCCTCTAAGCATGTTTTACATTCTATAAAAACTTCTTTTCCTTTTTCCAAATGTTGTAGTTTAATTTTTAATTCGAGTACTTCATTTTCTAATAGATTATTAATATGTTTTAGTGACTTATTTTTAGCTATAACCTTTTGACCTAATTTGCATAACCTATTATATTCATTATCTAGGTCTTTTTCGTCTAATGATAAATTTTCGTCACTAAAGTATTCGGTTTCGGAATGTACCTCACTTGATGTCTTGGCAATAAGACACCTTTCTTCCTTTGTGGTTTCTTTCTCATCTTCATCGCTATCACTCCATGCTCCTCCAATGAACGTCTTTTGATTTTGATTCCTTGACATCATTGGACATTTTCCGATAAGATGATTTGGATCTCCGCATTTAAAGCACTTCCTTTCGCTCTTGCTACTTTCGTCGTCTTTGTTTATTTGAAATGCCTTTCTTTCATCATGTGGTTGTCTAACGAATCTTCCTCGTCTTTTGAAGAATTTCTTGAAGTCTCTTACGGCCATGGCATATTCTTCGTCATTACTTTCAGAGGTTGAGCTATCCTCGTCACTAGATTCCTTCCTAGCTTTCAACGCAATTGAGTTGCTTTGCTCTCTTTTTCCTTTGAGAATCTCGGAGTCTTTCTTTATTATTGCTTCGTAGACTTTCAAGTTGCCGATCAGCTCGTCAAGTTGAAGAGTTGACAGGTTCTTTGATTCTTCAATCGCCATAACTTTAGCTCGCCATTTTGGATGAAGAGCCCTAAGAAATTTCCTAACAAAATTCTTACTAGAAAAATTATCATCAAGTGCTTTTAAATTTGTGGCGATAGTGTTAAACATAGCAAAAGCATTATCTATTGATTCCTCCTCCGGAATCGTAAATTGTTCATATTATTGAACAAGAAGATCTATTTTGTTATCTTTAACTTGACTATTACCTTGGTGAGTTATTAGTAAAGAATCCCAATTTCTTTTGCGGTTTTACACATAAAAATTCTTTCATATTCTTTGCGTGGTAACGCATTATAAATAACCATTTTAGCCTCATTTTTTTTGCTAGTTTCTTTTTGAAATCATCATTTTGTTTTTCAAAAGATACAATTTCATCCTTTTAAGTTTCAAGATTATATTGAATACGGGGAAAATCACCAAAGGTAATAACATGCCAAAGATCAAGATCTTTTGATTTCACATAAGTTTCGAATCTATTTTTCCAATATAAAAATTCATCACTTTCAAATAGTGGTGGTCTTTGCATAGATTGCCCTTCTAAATATTTTTCAGATTCCATAGATCGTTGCAAGTTTTAAAATACAATATATTTTAAAAATCTCGCTTAACCTGGCTCTGATACCAATCGTGAAAAACTAGAAGTGGGTTGAATAGTTTTACGTCCTTTTTTTATCATGAAAACTTAGTTTAGTTTTAAAACCTTGTTTACTTTTAAAACTTTGATTCGATCGTATGTGAACTCAAATCTTGAACAATATGAACAACTATATCTAAGTATGAACAATAATAATAATAAAAGTTAAATATGTGAAATCAACACATGCATAATATAAACAATTATAGCTATATACGAGAGATAAGTAAGTAAATGTTTATTTTGTAATCATTAATTATATTTTGTATGAAAACTATACTTGATCGAAATGATCAATTATATGTATGTTACCTTTTTAGTTTGATTGTAAAAACTTTGTTTTGTGAATGAAACTTTTGTTTGATCTTTAAGTGAAATCAACACTAGCACTATATGGGCAACAGTATATATACGTCTACGTCTACAAAAGTAATAAAGATATAAGCAAAATAATAAGTAAGAGATGGAAAGATATAACCGCGAGACAAGAGATTTATAATGGTTCGGCTACAAGGACACCTTCCTTGCCCTACTCCACTCCCCGAGCACCTAACTCGAAAGTTTTTTTCACTATGTCAACAAGCTCCCTTATGGCGGAGAAAACCTTACACACCAATTATCACACCACAACTTCGTCACACCTTCTTCACAACTTCTACACAACTACTTCACAACTTCTTCACACCTAAGCACTTCCTAATCACACTACTTCTTCTTCACACCTATACTGCTTGCACACCACAATCAATTCACAACTTCTCTACCTACACACCTTACTAGCCTAACTCCTTATATTTACTTCTATCTAACCAATATTCACAACTAATACACAAATGGATGAAAACTATACAAGTGATGATGTACAAACAACTTGGATGTGGAGGTTACAACAAGTTGTAATACTTCTTGTCTTGAAGGATTGAAGTATTCTTCTCTTGCACTTGAAATGTTGAAGCTTGGATCACTTGGAAACAAAAGCTTATGATTATATAATCAAAAGTTTAAGAGAATGGTATAGAAGATTTAGATTAGAAAGTTTATAGTGCAAAAGATGAGGAAAAATGCCAGATTTGAGCCAATATTTATAGAAGAAAAAATACTGTTTAGGAGCGTGGCCGGTCCCCTTGATTAGCGGCCGGTCTCCTTAATTATTAAGGGGGCCGCCTATACAATTAAGGGGGCCGCCCTCCCAAAACGGCCATAAATTTTGTCTTTTACTGGGGAAGGTTTTTCTGAAACATTTTTACCATTTTTGGTTAAAAATTTGAATTCATATATTTATAATAATTTAAACATATTCTTTTATTTCCAAAAATGATTTTGTAAAAGATATAAAATGTTTTGTGACATTTTATAAAAAGTCTAGTGTTTAAGAAAAATGTTCCTTTGATCATAGAATGCAATAAACACTTTGTTTATTCATACCTTAAGTGATTTGGATGTAAAGTTAATATTTATCACTAAATACTTGTTTACGTCATAATTTTTAGCTCAATGGGTTTGCGTTTTGTGATTATCAAAACATAAAGATGTCGATAAATGTTAATAATGTTTTTAAGCATTATTTATATCAACAAAACCTTTAAGAATGCTTTATTATTTGTTTAAAGAGCTTATTTATTTATTTTTTAATTATTTTTATGTCATACTCTGAAGCGAGAAAAACTCCCTTGCATTCCAAACGCTTAAATAATCATGAAGAAATATTTAAAATTTGTGTGTGTGTGTATATATATATATATATATATATATATATATATATATATATATATATATATATATATATATATATATATATATATATATATATATATTATTTTGTGATATAGTCATTTCTTTTCATGAAACAACTATGTTTTCTTGTTAAGGGTAAAATGCAAAAATAGTCCCTAAACTATCACGAAATCGCAAAAATGGGACTGAGACAAAAAGTCACGCAAAACAGCCACTAATATTACGAAAATTTGCAAAAAAGCCACCGAGAGCGCTTTTTGCTAACTTCCGTTAGTCAAGGGTATTATCGCATGAAATGACTAATATACCCCTTTAACTTCAGATACAACCCTCTTCCATACTCATTCACCTAGTTTATTGCCGCCAATTCTGTACCAAATTAAGTCGAACACCTATATTCATATACAATTCTAATTAACGTATAGTTCCGGTTAGATTACCTAGATCGTCCGTGCCTTTGATCTATATGGTAAGATACAGTGCATTTTTTTTAAAAGTTATTAAAAGGTGTATTTGTTGTTAATGTTATGGAATTACAATTGGAGGTGGTCATTTGGAAAATGTAAAAGTAGTAGAGGTGGATAATGAAACAGAAGGAAAGAGTGGCGGGAGTGATTCAGAGTATTTGGATTATAATCCAAATGATGATGAAGTGATTGATGATGATGAGCTAATTGAAGATGTTACCGTAAGTAAGTATAATTTGCTATGCAATAAAGACTGTGAACATCAATCAGGTATACCTGTTTTTATGAAACATTATGCACTGCTTAGAGAGTATGCCCAAGAGTTGGTTAATCAAAATCCAGGAATTACTGTTAGGATTGATGTACAGCTAGAACCAAATCCAGAAAGTGCAACAAGAACTTTTAAAAGGGTTTATGTGTATTTGGGAGCTATGAAACAAGGTTTCAAAGCTTGTGGCAGAGAATTCTTAGGATTAGATGGATTATGCATGTCAGGTCCTTTTCCAGGTCAATTACTAACAGCAGTTGGGATTGATGCAAACAATGGGATTTATCCAGTAGCATATGTTGTAGTTGATGCACTAAATAAGGCAACTTGGTGTTGGTTTTTGAAACTACTAGGAGAGGATCTTGGTATACAAACCAACTGCAAGTTCACTTTCATTTCTAATAAGCAAAAGATGACATTTCTATTCTATAATTAATCATGGGCTTTATGCACAATGAGAACATGTAAGGTTTTAACACCATCAATAACCTTAACTGTTCACAGAGATTGAAACAAGCCATTGCTAGTGTGTTTCCAAATGCTGAACACAGGTTTTGTGTTAAGCATATTCATGAGGAGATGAAGTCACATTTTAAAGGAGGTGTTTTCAAGGACATGCTTTGGAATACAGCTAGAGCCACTACTGTTGTTGAATTCAACAAAGAGATGGATCACCTCAAGAATAACAATGCTGCAGCTTATGATTGGTTACTGAAGACTCCAGCTGAACAATGGAGCAGATCACATTTTTCAGGTAATTCATTAAGTGGCACTGGACAAAAGCATACTGATAATTGATCATATATTAATATATAATGCGTGATTTGTTTAACAGGCAAAGCCCTATGTGGACTACTCTTAAACAACATATGTGAGGTGTTCAATAGCCAGCTAAATGATGTCAGATATAGAACCATCATCACTTATATTGAATATATCAGGGAGTACTTGATGAAGAGGATTGTGGTAGTTCAACAAATAATAGAAAAGAGTGTTGGACAACTTACTCCTATTGTGCAAGCCATGTTTGATGCAATAAAAAAAGAAGCTACTGATTGCGTTGTTGAATGGATTGAAGCTTCTTTATATAAAATATATGTGCCTAACGAGGATCATTGTGTTGTTAACATGGACAGGAAGGAGTGTGGTTGTAGGAAGTGGGAGCTGACTGGAATACCATGTAAACATGTTGTGGCTGCAATAAACTACAAGAATGAGGATGGAAGAGGAGTTGGTATACCTAAAGAGTGGGTTCATGCTGCTTACAAACTAGAAACATGGGCGCGTATGTACTCATTCAAGATCAATGGCTGTTCTAGCCTCAAATATTGGACAAGAATTGACTCTACAACAGTAATTATACCACCCAATCACAAACCTCATGTTGACAGGCCAACTAAAAAGATGAAGTCAGATGATGAGCATGCAGTTCCTAGTTCTTAATGTGTTACCCACTTATCTTTGAACAATATGTTTCACTTTATTGTCTGTTGGATTCTATGTTTGTACTCCTTGTTTAAATTTATTGTCTTTAGAACAATATTTTGAACTATGTTTGTACCCATTGCATTTGGACTTTCAAAAGTCAAACTTGCAAATGTTGAATAGGAGTGATCTAGACACTCATTCCCTTGTACCCATTGCATTTAGACTTTCAAAAGTCAAACTGCAAATGTTGAATTCCATAAAGTCAACTGTCATATAAGTCTTTTTTTGGTCCAACACATGAAGACTACACATTACGTGGAAATCTTATAAGCCCTTTTATAGGCAAATACGTGAAGGCTACTAAATACGCATCTCTCAAAACACTCACTTGCAAAACACACCTCCCTATTTCCTTAACCATGAATAACTATCAAAGTGATATTGATCTAAAGGTTCCCTTTAACTCGTATGTGCTAACTGAACTAATGCTTGGCCCTTACCACACAGAGATTCTTCAAGACTTGCAGCAGACACATGATTTGGAGAACAACTCCAAAAAATTACTGAAAGGGTTGAACGTAGGGGGGATGTGATTGTTAGACTTCGAAACTATTCACGTGCAAGAATTGCAAGGAGCAATACAAAGAAGCTTAAGAGGCTACAAACAATTGATAAGTGTAGAGCGAATGCACTGTTGATGATGGCCAGGCAAGTCAAGGACAAGATGTTTAAGAAGATTGAGGTTGTTGTGAAGAAGAAATATCCATGAGGGGGTTGGTTGTTTTGAGATTAGTGATGGTTAATGAATGTAATGGATCTCATGTTCCAGATTTTGTATGAATAATGTCTTCACATATGTTTATACTTCATTATTGTATTTGATAGGTACCACAAACATAAACAAGAAACTCACATTAATGAAACATTAAAACACAGACTAAACATAGTGATTCAGTTTGTGGTTTGGACATGCCCAAAACCATAGTGATTTAGTTTCTTGGCTTCTTTTTAATCTTCTTCTTTGTTTCAGTTGATTGAGTTGCATCTGCAACACCCCCTGCACTTATGTTTCTACTTGTAATACCCAGACCAATGACACGACAACTTACTTCATCTACCGTTGCACAACCTGCCTGTTCAAGTATCACAACACTATGCCTCCAACACTTAACATCCCCACAACAGATGAAGCATCTTTCGTCAGACACCTCTATCTTTGCACCACCCCCTCCTATTTTGTTCCCACTTCTGATACCGAGACCAATTATACAACCACTTACTTCCTTTACCTGTGTATTATTACTACTCATTTTCTTTCTCTTTAATTTTTGAGTTACGGATTCTGACATATCTATGTTTTTGATAAAGTTGGACAGGAGACTTTACTATACTAGTTGGTAGGTAAAGGAGTATTAACTTCTTACTAGTGCTAGTCAATAGCTTTTGACTTTCCAAAGTCAACCTACAAATGATAAATGGGATTGATGTATACACTCATGCCAAACAGCCCCTATCTAATAGTTTCTTCATAAGCCGTATCATTGTACCTTGTGAATGTTGAAACACAAACATAAACATCAAAAATTGAAACACAAACATAGTAACATAAAGATCGAAACTTTCATTGATCATACGAGTTCACAACCATTATATCACCCAAAAGTTATCTAAACACACTAGTTTAGAAGTTGGAACCACTACTTTCCGCATCACCCCTTTTCTTCCTTTTGTTCATGCTCTTCAATTCTTTTTCTTTCTTTTCCTTCTTATCCTTCAGATACTTAAACACAACTTCAAGACGGGAAACCCTCTCTGCCAAATCATTTGGTAAAACGGTATCCACAGTCTCTTCCTTCTCCTCCTCCTCCTTATCACTCAAAAGCGCTTCATAGTAGCCATCTTGTTTCCTAAGATAGGTCAGAATCTGAGTTCCCAACTCCTTAGGAATCTGCCTATAAGAACCATACTCATCAATTGGTTCTGCGCCATATGAATCAAGAAGTAAATCATTTAGATAATCGGTTCTTAAAACTTTGTCAAATTCCTCTTCCTCGGTACCAATATAGATGCCCTTCCCTTTACCATTGTTTGCCATCGTGGGTTGTTTTGATCGTTGGGATTATGTGTGTTTCGGTGAAATGTGTGTGTGGTTTGGTGTATTTAAATAAGCGGGATAAAGATGAACTGAATAGTCCCTATTAGGTTGCCGAGTTGCACAAAAAGGAGGGAAAGGTTAATCTCTTCGGCTGCCACGTGTGTTTTTGGCTCCAAAACTTAAGTTATAACTTTGCAAATTTGGTCATTCAAGTAAAGTGTGGGTAGTCAAAGGCGGGAAACGAGTGAAATGGCGATAATACCCTTGACTAACGGAAAAACTAACGGAAGTTAGCAAAAAAGCACTCTCGGTGGCTTTTTTGCAAATTTTTGTAACGTTAGTGGCTGTTTTGCGTGACTTTTTGTCTCAGTCCCATTTTTGCGATTTCGTGATAGTTTAGGGACTATTTTTGCATTTTACCCTCTTGTTAAAGAATCTATCTATGGTACATATAAAAAAACACATTTGTTTAAAACTTTAAACTTTAAAAAATAATTAATGTTGTCATACTAAAATACATTTACTTATAAATGCAACATAATCTATAAAATTATTTAATTATTTAATTACAATTTAAACCATTATATTCACTCTCACTTACTCCCAACCATATATACAAAAAATAAAAATAAGAATTGCATGCAGAAATTAAGACTACGACTACTGTATACCGTCATCGTTATACACACGAAGAATCGACTAGTAGTATCATAATATTTAGGATGTTGAGCCCCCTATTTTTGTAAGAGTTGTTTTCAAATTCAAACTAAAGTGTACAAAGATTGTCGTTTAAGATTTATTCACTTCTATAATCTGATATTCCAATTGTAAATAAAGGTGATACTGATGAAGTGAGCTCAGCTATGGAGAAGTCAAAGTCAAAGTCAGCTACTTCAACACATAAAGTCAACTCTGTTCAATTTACAAAGACGACTGCTCAACCATTGAAGTTTATGTTATGCATAGCAATTGATGAGTGTGTAAATACTCATCATTTTTACCATTTATAAGCTGCCAAAACATCCAAAAACACTCAATAATGAATCAAAATAGTGAAAATATCCCAGAAAAGTGTTTTACATGTTTCAAATGCAAAAATACCAAAAACAGATGAAAAACGCATAAAGTTTGCATAATTGGCAGTTTCAGTCCCCCAACTTTCAAAAGTTGTCAAATCTAGTCCCTGGTCATTCTAAAAACTTGAAAAAGTCACCAAAGGTCCTTTTAAATCAAAAAGTTACATAAATAGTCCTTTGGTGAAAAGTTACATAAAATGTCAAGTTTAATCCCTGAACTTTGAAAATTGTCAAAAATGGTCCCTGGGATATGAAAAACTTTGAGAAAAATAAATTTTGTCCTTGCACTAACCTTTTATGACAGAATTGGTCCTTGGTGGAAAGTTTGGTGAAAATTACACAAATGGTCCCTGAAGTTTGAAAGTTTGACGGTTTCAGTCCCTGGTGAAAATAAATCTGAAAAATCATCAAAGGACCTTTCACTATTCATGATGTGGCATAATACACCCTTGGAAATAAATTGGAAGCATGCCAAATCCACACCTCAAACTTTGCAAAAATTACAAAAAAGGTCCTTGTGAAAATAAAACCAAAACCGGATCCTAACCTAAATAATACTACACCAAATCCAATCCAATACCTAGTCTAGCCCACCACCCATTTTTATCTTGGGCCCAAGTATTCCCAGCCCACACCACAAACCCAAACCTTTAATAAACCGGGTCAAATGTTTGACCTGGTCAATACCAGTCAAACAACCAAACCACCCCATCTCCCCCGCTTTCCCTCTCCCACCAATACCACCATGGTTTTGCAGATACCACCATCCCAACTTGTCCATCCCATCACCACTAACCCACATCCCTACACCTACCTACACCACCACAATTAATGCTTCCCCCCCCCCCCCCCAGTTGCCTCAATCAGAGAGCAATTTGCAAAAACTCATTTCCCGCCAAAAACACGTGGAAGCATTTGAGTGGACCAAAGAAATCAGAAAGAGGTGGGAAGTGATCAGAGAAGTCCAAGAAACCCTAATGGGTGGCTATAAATGGGAGAAGAAGTGCAAGAAGGCTGTGTGTAGTTTTATTAGTCTAAAATTGTGTCGAATTTAAATTATCTTGCAAATTAGTGTAATCTTTTCAAATTCAAGTATTGTAACAGTGTTATTAGTGTAATGTAAACCTTTTGAAGTTATAAAATCTCAAGTTCCAAGTCTGTTTTTCATCTTTGCAATTTACTCAATTTCTAAATTATTCAAATAGCTCAAGTGTTAATGGTGTGTTGAATCATGGACTGAAATAGCTTCATATAAGTTCCTATAAGCTTATTCAAGCCTTCTAGAGACTTTAAAAGCCAGTGATAATAGAAAACTAAAAAAATATAAAAAAGTCAACCTTGGTCAACTTTGCTTGTTGATTTTACATTTGCAGGTTTTTGAAGTGAAAAGAGCAAGCTTGGAGCTGGTTTGGCCTATCTAAAGATAGGCTTCATAAGGAAAACCCTCTGTTCATGCTGAGGGTGCCCTTGTAAGATTTGGCTCATTCTCTTTTTCACTAAAATTCTAGTCTGAGTAGCTTCTGTTTGCTTGTTTCTTTTATTGCTAATCTGGTTTGCTTATGCTATTTGACTGTTGTTTGAGTGATTTGTAGTTTTACATTCATCTCTTGTTACTTAGAATGCATTAGTTACTTTGAATTCTTGGTTTACTAGTTAAAATCAGTGAAGTGACATACTTGAAAGTTCATGGTTAATCTTTGTTCCTAGGCTGTCATTTGAATCTAATTATTCACTAAAAGTTGATTTGGAACAAGCTCTTAAGCTCTCATAGCTTTTATTCACTTAAAACCTGTTACAGTCAATCTTAAGAGAGTGTTTGGATTAACCTGGATTGTCTTGTTCTTGTGAATCTCATAAGCTCATATCTGTTTAAACTTCTTACTTAGGGGTATACTAGAGTAGTTTAAGCTTTACATTGGAAGTTTTCAAGTATAAAAGTCAAAATTAGCTATTAACTAGTGTAAAAAGTTAACTGTTAGAAGTGTCTACTTAAATTCTCATTAAACCATCTCATAATCAGTTAAGGTAGCTTGAATTAGTCACATTGTAGCTTAAAATCACTTAATCAGTCAGTAAATCAAGATCTTAATTCACCAAAGTCAAAGAACCATTTTTCTTCAAAAGTCAAATTGGTCATCTCAGATTTTCCTCAAAGTTCCAAGATTAATAGTGAATTGTGTGATGGGAATTAAGGGTTGAAATTTGTTGTGGTTAGAGTCTATTAGCTGATCTTTAAGCTCAAAATTTTGTTTGATTTTTGTGATAATTTGTGTGGGTCCCACAGACCCCCAAAGTGAGTTGCAGGGCAAGGTTCTGCCCTGTGCACAGCAGACCTCCACCACACCACCAACTTTGGTGGTGGTTGTAGACCACCTCAGTGGGCCCTAGTGGTTCAAATTGACTTTTTCCAACCCCCCTCCTACCAGGGAGTGTGGATTGACCATCTGTTTGACCTTAAACTTGGTGGACCCCACCTGGAATTAGCTTCAAAGTCTGTCCCATAATCTGAGTGAAACTCAGTTTAGCTCAAGTGCTTATTTGGACTTCAACAGCTTATTGGTGATCAAGCCTTGTTTTTAGCTTATTTGAGTTTGTCAAGCTTGTTTGTACTCATTTTTACCATTGTGGACCCCACCATCAGTCATTTGACCTCATTTGACCACACAGTCAACCAAAGTCAAACTGTATAAGCCAAGGGGGTGCTACTGCTTATTTATAAGCAATTTTCAAAAGTGGTTTTACAAAAGTTTGTTATTTTCAGTGGTAAAATAAGTGTGTAAAAGAAAATCCAAGAAAAAATCAATTTAAAATAAGTGATAGTTTCTATTTAATTCAACCTAATTTTAATTTTCATTTTTAGATTTTAATTAAGTACTTAGTGTTTTTATATTTTTATTAATTACCTTATATAGTAAAGTATTTTTAGTAATTTTTCTAGATTTTTATTCTGTCATTTAGTATTAATTAGATTTAATCTTAGTTTTCTTATTTATTAATTAATATTAAGTATTAAATCTCATACTTAGTTTTTAGAAAGTAAAACTTAGTTTTTATAATTTTCCTAGCTCTAATATAGTATAATAGATTTTTAGAAAATATAATTTTGAATTCTACTGTTCATTTTCCATTTTTCTTATTTAATTTGTTTAAATTAGAATTAAAGTAATTAAAAGGTAAATAATTAGTGGATTAATCTTAAAACTTAATTTTTAGAGTTTTTATAATTTTGTAGGATTCCTGTGATGGTTAAGTAATTTTATAAATTTTATCTCAATTTTCTAAGTTAATTTAGTATTAATATTAATTAAAAGTAGTTTAATTAAGTTAAATAGTTTTCAATTTATAAAAAACCCATAAAAAGACAAAAATATTTATTTTTATTTTTTATACTTTCTTCAAGTTCTAATTTAAGTTTAGAAATTGTTTTTGCAACTTTTTAGTTTAATTTGTAATAGTTATAATTATTAGTTAATTTAAATTAGATTTTAATTTAGTTTTTAAATAGTTTTATTAATTAAATAATATTTAAATAGTATTTTAATCATTTTCACAATTTCATTTTCATTTTTAGTTTTAAGTTTTAAAAAGTGTCAAAATCACCCCCTGTAGTTTGTTAAATACCAAAATCCCACTTTTTCAGTCTGATTGCGTAAATCTGAATTGTGAATACGTGCATATATCTGTTACCTGATTTTTGTGAATATTATATCTGTGTACAAATACCAATATAACAGTAGCAATATCAATTCCACATCATCTGGCTACTGTCCTCAGTGCCACTTTCGCAAAAACGATTTCAAACGACACCATTTCAATCTCGCTGGGACTTTAACGACTCGGGAAAACACTATACTATCACCGGAGTATTGATTCTAGGCTGTCTTTGACTTGTTGACCTTGGTCAATAATATCTGACGGTTTAGAACCAATCAAAATTTGGCGCCGTTGCCGGGGAGGTTGTTGCGTGTTTTATAAAATCGTTTTAAGTTTAGTGGGTTTCAAAACCCTCCCTGTACAAATTTCACACAAATTTGTAAAAAGTTTTTGTAAAAATATAATCATATCAAAAAAAAAAAAAAAAAAAAAAAACGTTCATTAACACTTCTCCTGAAGTGTTGAAAACACAAAAAAAAAAATTAAAAACAATCAAAAACAAACTGTGAAGTTAAATTACTTCGTGTTCTTTAAGATTACAACCTGAAACAGTTGGTTTAAGGTAAGTTCTGACATTAAATTGCGAACTGAAGAGGAAACCTATTTACTTCCTCCCGCCAGCCTGCGAGTAATCTTAAAGGGACGATTTCGGTTAACGAATCAGTTCCAAAAATATTTCCAAGTTTTCTGCACACACACCCATAAGCCTAAAGCAGTTTTTCAAATAAATTAATAAACCCATAATAAGTTCCCAAACTTAAGATTAAAACTTGCCTTTATATCTCTGTGAGTGGTGTACCTTTTTCAAAGAAGCCATTCACTTGTGATTTCTGGTTTATGTTCACTGTGGTTTTGCCTCGATCTTGTTTTGAAAAATTGTTTTTAGTGCATGCGCACTCGGTCACAAACAAAACATAAACATCAGAAAAACGTACACGAGCTACGTTCTGACACACAAGAACCAAAGACCGAAATGGCCGCTGGGTCACCACCACCTTTACCACCCCCTGACCCTCCCAGGGATGAGCCAGCTCCCGATCTCCGAACGATGGAGGAGCTGTGCCAGCCTACCATGCAAGGGCGGGGTGGGCCTATTGCACCACTCACTATTGAGGCTACGGACTTTGGCCTCAAGCACCACATGATCCAACAAGTCCAGAATTCATGTCAATTTCACCGATTACCGGGTGACGATGCCAATAAGCATCTTGACAAATATCTCACGGTCACCCAAAGCATGAAACAGCATGGTGTCACCGATGATGCCCTTCGGTTGTACCTCTTCCCCTATTCTCTCACTCATCATGCCACTGCATGGTTTGACCGACTTCCAAAGAATTCTATTCGAACCTTTGATGAAATGGTAACCGAGTTTTTAGCAAAATATTTTCCACCATCCATGGTTACCAAGTTACGAAATGATATCAGCAACTTCTGGCAACGTTCCGATGAGTCTCTTTTTGAGGCTTGGGAGCGTTATAAGCTAGCTATTGATCGGTGCCCTAACCACAATTTGTTGCAAGTTACCATCATAGATACTTTCTATAATGGTCTGACATTGAGGCACCGAGACATTCTCAATGCTGCTGCTGGTGGGACCTTTATGAAAAGGCGTCCCGAGGAGTGCTATGACTTAATCGAAAACATGACTGCCCATCATAAATTTTGGGATTCCTCTGCGGAGAAGGATGCGTCATGTCATTCAGTTGCTCCCTCATCATCATCTCCTGAAATAATTTCTCTTACCAAAAAGATGGATGATATTTCTACGGCTGTGTTGAGAATGAGCCAAACAATGCAAAATCAGGCTCAAAATCAGCAAGTAAAAGCCGTGGCCCGAAGTTGTGAAACTTGTGTGGGCCCTCATCTGTATTCCGAGTGTCCAGCTACTGCTGGTTTTCCTCCAGAGAACGTATACGCTGCTCACGGTTCCTACAATACGGGGGGTAATTCTTACCAACCGCAAGGGGACCGTAATCTCTTAAGCTATCGTTCCAACAATTTTCTCGGACCTCCAGGTTTTAATCAAAATCAAAACCGTAACGCAAATCAGAATTTTAACCAAGGTCAAAACTCAAATTTCCAAAACCCGAATCAAAATCAAGGCCAGTTTAATCAAAACAATTTTCAAAATGGCAATCAAAATCAAGGTTTTCAAGGAAATTTTCAAAGAAACCAGAATCAAGGGAATTACAATCAGGGTAATTTCAATCAGAGAAACACTTTTCAGGGTAACAACAATCAAAATCAAGGGAATTTTCAAAACAACCGTGTTCAAAATCCTCCTGTTCAAAATCAAAACGTTGTTCAACCCTCGTCTTCCTCCAATGCTGAATTTAAACAATTCATGAAAGCACAAGAGGAAACGAATCGGTTATTGCTTAGCACGATCTCTGAGCTTCAGAAGTCTTTAAATGATCGACCCTCGGGCCCGGGTACATTACCGAGCAACACGATCGCTAACCCGAGGGGCGATGTCAAAGCGATCACCACCCGAAGTGGGGCATCTTACAATGGACCCTCGATTCCTTCTACCTCTTCTTCTCCTCCTAAGGTAGCGGAACGTGAACCTGAGGTTACTACGGACAAGGTACTTCCTACTAATAACGGAGGTATCAACAACGTCCACCCTCAAGTTGTCCCGGTCCCGGCTCGTAAGCCGAAAGTTGTATTTGATCCCCCTGTGAGTTCTGATGAAATCCCAAAGAATGATCTTAAGCCGTCAATTCCATATCCTTCACGTTTGAATGATCAAAAGAACCGCAAAAAAGCTAACCATCAGATGGAAAAATTTTATCAAATTTTCCAAGAATTACACTTTGATATTAGCTTCGCGGACGCTCTTCTTCTCATGCCTAAATTTGCTTCAACAATCAAAAATCTGATAAGCAACAAAGAAAAACTTTGTGAGATGGCAAAAACTCCTCTTAATGAGCAGTGCTCTTGAAAAAGCTTCCCGAAAAGCTTGGAGATCCCGGGAATTTTCTCATTCCTTGTATTTTCCCGGGGATGGTTGAATGCTTTGCCTTGGCCGATCTTGGCGCAAGCATTAACCTGATGCCTTACACAGTCTGGAAAAGACTCTCACTTCTTGCTCTCACTCCGACTTGCATGACACTCGAGCTTGCAGACCGTACCATATCCCGTCCTCTCGGCATTGCCGAAGATATCTTCGTGAAAGTAGGAAAGTTCCATTTTCCGGCAGATTTCGTGATTGTTGATTTTGATGCTGACCCACGAGTCCCTCTCATTCTCGGGAGGGGATTCTTAAGAACGGGTCGTGCTTTAATCGATGTATTCGAAGAAGAAATCACTCTACGTGTTGGTGGCGAAGCCATCACATTCAATCTTGATCAGACTTCAAGATATTCCTCCAACTATGACGCTGAAACGGTTAACCGAATTGACATCATCGATGTTGCGTCTGAGGAGTATTCTCAAGAGGTCCTTGGTTTCTCATCTAGTGGCAGTCTTTTTACTGACCCTATCATTTCCGACCCTTCCCCTTCCCTCACTCCGTTTGAGGGAAGTGACTTCCTTCTGGAAGAGGTCGAGGCTTTTCTTGCTCAAGATAGCTCAATCCCAAGTGGGATTGATGAAAACTATCTTGACCCGGAGGGGGACATTCTTCTCCTTGAAAGATTGTTAAATGATGATCCTTCACCCTCTCCGTCTCCAAAAATACTTAATAAAGCGGAAGTCAAAAATGTTGAAATAACTGAAGACTTTCCCGAGGTTGAGCTCAAGGACTTGCCTCCTCATCTAGAATATGCATTTCTGGAGGGTGATGATAAATTGCCCGTCATTATTGCTAAAGATTTAAAAGTTGAGGAAAAGGCAGCACTCCTAAAGGTTCTAAAGTCACATAAACAAGCAATCGCTTGGAAACTCTCCGACATTAAGGGCATAAGCCCAAACTTTTGTACTCATAAAATCTTAATGTAGGATGACTTTAAGCCAGCAGTGCAACAACAGAGAAGGGTAAATCCAAAAATCCACGAAGTAATCAAACAAGAAGTTCTTAAACTTCTTGATGCGGGATTGATTTACCCTATTTCTGACAGTCCTTGGGTTAGCCCAGTTCATTGTGTCCCTAAAAAGGGTGGCATTACCGTTGTCACCAACGAGGATAACGAGTTGATTCCAACTCGTTTGGTCACGGGTTGGCGAGTATGTATTGACTATCGAAAGTTAAATGAAGCCACCCGTAAAGACCATTTTCCTCTCCTTTTTATGGACCAGATGCTTGAAAGACTTGCGGGGAATGAATACTACTGCTTCCTTGATGGTTTTTCGGGTTACTTCCAAATCCCCATTGATCCCCAGGATCAAGAAAAGACTACCTTCACATGCCCCTACGGAACTTTTGCTTACAGACGTATGCCTTTCGGCTTATGTAATGCACCAGGCACATTCCAGAGGTGCATGATGTCTATTTTTTCCGACATGATCGGGAAAACTATGGAGGTATTCATGGATGACTTTTCAGTCATCGGGGATTCATTCCAGACCTGTCTCTCCCACTTGGAACAAATGCTTAAACGTTGCAAAGAAACGAATTTAAGTCTCAACTGGGAGAAGAGTCACTTTATGGTTAAAGAGGGCATAGTCCTCGGCCATAAAATCTCGAAGAACGGGATTGAGGTTGACAAAGCCAAAATCGATGTCATTGCTAAATTACCTCATCCCACCACCGTAAAAGGTGTTAGGAGCTTTTTGGGTCATGCCGGCTTCTACCGTAGGTTTATCCAAGATTTTTCTAAGATTGCCCGGCCTATGACCCATCTCCTCGAGAAGGATGCTCCTTTCATCTTCTCTCCTGAGTGCATCGAAGCTTTTGAAACATTAAAGAAAAAGCTTACCGAGGCACCGATTCTTGTTGCCCCCGATTGGGACCTACCTTTTGAGCTTATGTGCGATGCTAGTGATTTTGCCATAGGTGCGGTCTTGGGGCAACGTAAAGCAAAATACTTTCAGCCTATACACTACGCAAGTAAGACTATGACCGAGGCTCAAGGTCATTACACCACCACTGAAAAAGAACTCCTAGCTGTGGTGTATGCCTTTGAGAAATTCCGGTCATACTTGATCCTGACCAAATGCGTGGTGTATACGGATCACTCGGCTTTGAAGTACCTATTTGCAAAGCAAGATGCAAAGCCGAGGCTTCTCTGTTGGGTTCTCCTCCTTCAGGAATTTGATATCATTATTCGTGATAAAAAAGGAGCCGAGAACCTTGCTGCTAATCATCTCTCACGATTAGAAAACCCACATCAAGATGTGTTCGAGAAAAAAGAAATAAATGAATCATTCCCTCTCGAGACACTCAGTGCGGTTACTTTTCGTGGTGACTCTACTACCCCATGGTTTGCCGACTTTGCAAATTACCGTGCGGGTAACTTCATCGTGAAGGGGATGACGTCCCAACAGAAAAACAAATTTTTTAAAGACGTCAAACATTATTTCTGGGACGACCCCTTCCTCTTCAAAATCTGTGCCGATCAAGTCATCAGGCGATGTGTATACGGACAGGAAGCCGCTGATATTCTCAAGGCTTGCCATGCTGGACCCACCGGGGGCCACCATAGTCCTAACTACACCGCCAAAAAGGTGTTTGATTCCGGTTTCTATTGGCCCACGATCTATAAGGATGCCCACGAGTTAGTCAAAGCCTGTGATGCTTGTCAGCGTCACGGGAATATTTCACAAAAGAACGAAATGCCACAAAATGCTATTCAAGTTTGTGAAATCTTTGACGTCTGGGGCATTGATTTTATGGGGCCATTCCCATCTTCTCGTGGAAACAAATACATACTCGTGGCTGTTGACTACTTGTCAAAATGGGTTGAGGCTAAGGCCTTACCCACTAATGATGCCCGAGTTGTTGTGAAATTCTTGAAATCCCTCTTTGCTCGTTTTGGAACTCCACGTGCCATCATTAGTGATCGCGGTACTCACTTTTGCAATGATCAATTTGCAAAAGTCATGCTTAAGTACGGTGTTACTCATCGTCTTTCCACCGCGTATCACCCCCAAACAAGTGGGCAGGTGGAGGTTTCCAACCGTGGTATAAAACGGATTCTTGAGAGGACAGTAGGTGAAAACCGTGCTTCCTGGTCGGATAAACTAGATGATGCACTCTGGGCCTTCCGTACAGCTTACAAAACACCCATCGGGTGTACTCCATACAAGCTTATATACGGGAAGGCGTGTCATTTACCGATCGAGCTCGAGCACAAAGCCTACTGGGCCTTGAAACATGCTAACTACGACCTTCATAAAGCGGGTGATCACCGTAAGGTTCAACTCAATGAATTAAACGAACTTCGTGATCAAGCCTACGAGAACTCTTTGATCTACAAAGAAAAGACAAAGAAGATTCACGACTCTAAGATTAAGAACCGAGTTTTCAACATCGGTGACAGAGTCCTTCTTTTCAATTCAAGATTAAAGATCTTCTCGGGGAAATTAAAAACCCGATGGACCGGACCATTCACTATTGCTAAAGTATATCCATACGGGACTGTTGAATTATCTCAACCCGAAAGTCCCAACTTCAAAGTGAATGGTCATAGATTGAAACATTATTTTGGAGAGGACATACCACCCATGGTTGTCCCAGATCTCCAAACTTTCCCCATGGACCAATGAATTCGGGGATCGAGTCAAGCTAGTGACTCGGTGAAGAAAAATTAGCAACATATATGGGTTTTCACCCGTATTTCTGACTTCTTTCTACTTTCTACCACCCTAGTGTGGGGGAGTGGCCGTCCCCCACCTGTTGAAAAGTAAATATGTTTCTTCAAAAAAAAAAAAAAAAAAAAAAAAAAAAAAAAAAAAAAAAAAAAAGATTGTATGTACAGATAAATAAAGTGAAAAATAAATCGATATTTCCACAGTTAGATTCGAATATTAGCTTTTTCCGTTCAGAGGTTCGGCATAATAGCCGGGACTTTGAATATTGAGGACAATATTCAGTTCTAGTGTGGGGGGGGGGGGGGAAATTCTTATGAATTTTATCACAAAACTTTCTAAGTACCCCCATTTTTAGGCCTAAATTTTTCAAAAATTTTTCACTTTATTTCAAAATTTTTGTGGTAATCAGTCCGCCAAAGTCTAAATGACAAAGGGATTGGCTAGTCCAGGAGCAAACGGCTCTTGGTAAAGACATCTCAAACCCGTTGATGGCTGGCAATTTGCCAAAAATTGTATGGTTCTTCAGCTCCCCCGCATCCTCATAACAAATGAGTTGACTAGCCCACAAGATTATGGCTTGTGGTAAAGGCCGTGGAAAATCCATAATTGGCAATCAGCTCACCAAGATGTTGACTTAGTCCATCAAGATGCTGGCTAGTCCAGAAGCAAACGGCTTTTGGTAAAGACTAATCAAATCCGTTGACAGCTGGTGGTTTGCTCAAAATCACATGGTTATCAGGTGTGCCACAGTTCTTACACCTGGCTACTCCAGAAGTGATGGCTTTTGGTAAAGAGATTTTCAAATCCATCAAGTTTTTCTCAAAAGATTGCTAGAGACTAGCAATGTTTTAGTGTGGGGGATTGATGAGTGTGTAAATACTCATCATTTTTACCATTTCTGAGCTGCCAAAACATCAAAAAACACTCAATAATGAATCAAAATAGTGAAAATATCCCAGGAAAGTGTTTTACATGTTTCAAATGCAAAAATACCAAAAAACAGATGAAAAACGCACAAAGTTTGCATAATTGGCAGTTTCAGTCCCCCAACTTTCAAAAGTTGTCAAATCTAGTCCCTGGTCATTCTAAAAACTTGAAAAAGTCACCAAAGGTCCTTTTAAATCAAAAAGTTACATAAATAGTCCTTTGGTGAAAAGTTTCATAAAATGTCAAGTTTAATCCCTGAACTTTGAAAATTGTCAAAAATGGTCCCTGGGATATGAAAAACTTTGAGAAAAACAAATTTTGTCCTTGCACTAACCTTTTATGACAGGATTGGTCCTTGGTGGAAAGTTTGGTGGAAAATTACACAAATGGTCCCTGAAGTTTGAAAGTTTGACGGTTTCAGTCCCTGGTGAAAATAAATCTGAAAAATCATCAAAGGACCTTTCACTATTCATGATGTGGCATAATACACCCTTGGAAATAAATTGGAAGCATGCCAAATCCACACCTCAAACTTTGCAAAAATTACAAAAAAGGTCCTTGTGAAAATAAAACCAAAACCGGATCCTAACCTAAATAATACTACACCAAATCCAATCCAATACCTAGTCTAGCCCACCACCCATTTTTATCTTGGGCCCAAGTATTCCCAGCCCACACCACAAACCCAAACCTTTAATAAACCGGGTCAAATGTTTGACCTGGTCAATACCAGTCAAACAACCAAACCACCCCATCTCCCCCGCTTTCCCTCTCCCACCAATACCACCATGGTTTTGCAGATACCACCATCCCAACTTGTCCATCCCATCACCACTAACCCACATCCCTACACCTACCTACACCACCACAATTAATGCTTCCCCCCCCCCTAGTTGCCTCAATCAGAGAGCAATTTGCAAAAACTCATTTCCCGCCAAAAACACGTGGAAGCATTTGAGTGGACCAAAGAAATCAGAAAGAGGTGGGAAGTGATCAGAGAAGTCCAAGAAACCCTAATGGGTGGCTATAAATGGGAGAAGAAGTGCAAGAAGGCTGTGTGTAGTTTTATTAGTCTAAAATTGTGTCGAATTTAAATTATCTTGCAAATTAGTGTAATCTTTTCAAATTCAAATATTGTAACAGTGTTATTAGTGTAATGTAAACCTTTTGAAGTTATAAAATCTCAAGTTCCAAGTCTGTTTTTCATCTTTGCAATTTACTCAATTTCTAAATTATTCAAATAGCTCAAGTGTTAATGGTGTGTTGAATCATGGACTGAAATAGCTTCATATAAGTTCCTATAAGCTTATTCAAGCCTTCTAGAGACTTTAAAAGCCAGTGATAATAGAAAACTAAAAAAATATAAAAAAGTCAACCTTGGTCAACTTTGCTTGTTGATTTTGCATTTGCAGGTTTTTGAAGTGAAAAGAGCAAGCTTGGAGCTGGTTTGGCCTATCTAAAGATAGGCTTCATAAGGAAAACCCTCTGTTCATGCTGAGGGTGCCCTTGTAAGATTTGGCTCATTCTCTTTTTCACTAAAATTCTAGTCTGAGTAGCTTCTGTTTGCTTGTTTCTTTTATTGCTAATCTGGTTTGCTTATGCTATTTGACTGTTGTTTGAGTGATTTGTAGTTTTACATTCATCTCTTGTTACTTAGAATGCATTAGTTACTTTGAATTCTTGGTTTACTAGTTAAAATCAGTGAAGTGACATACTTGAAAGTTCATGGTTAATCTTTGTTCCTAGGCTGTCATTTGAATCTAATTATTCACTAAAAGTTGATTTGGAACAAGCTCTTAAGCTCTCATAGCTTTTATTCACTTAAAACCTGTTACAGTCAATCTTAAGAGAGTGTTTGGATTAACCTGGATTGTCTTGTTCTTGTGAATCTCATAAGCTCATATCTGTTTAAACTTCTTACTTAGGGGTATACTAGAGTAGTTTAAGCTTTACATTGGAAGTTTTCAAGTATAAAAGTCAAAATTAGCTATTAACTAGTGTAAAAAGTTAACTGTTAGAAGTGTCTACTTAAATTCTCATTAAACCATCTCATAATCAGTTAAGGTAGCTTGAATTAGTCACATTGTAGCTTAAAATCACTTAATCAGTCAGTAAATCAAGATCTTAATTCACCAAAGTCAAAGAACCATTTTTCTTCAAAAGTCAAATTGGTCATCTCAGATTTTCCTCAAAGTTCCAAGATTAATAGTGAATTGTGTGATGGGAATTAAGGGTTGAAATTTGTTGTGGTTAGAGTCTATTAGCTGATCTTTAAGCTCAAAATTTTGTTTGATTTTTGTGATAATTTGTGTGGGTCCCACAGACCCCCAAAGTGAGTTGCAGGGCAAGGTTCTGCCCTGTGCACAGCAGACCTCCACCACACCACCAACTTTGGTGGTGGTTGTAGACCACCTCAGTGGGCTCTAGTGGTTCAAATTGACTTTTTCCAACCCCCCTCCTACCAGGGAGTGTGGATTGACCATCTGTTTGACCTTAAACTTGGTGGACCCCACCTGGAATTAGCTTCAAAGTCTGTCCCATAATCTGAGTGAAACTCAGTTTAGCTCAAGTGCTTATTTGGACTTCAACAGCTTATTTGTGATCAAGCCTTGTTGTTTTTAGCTTATTTGAGTTTGTCAAGCTTGTTTGTACTCATTTTTACCATTGTGGACCCCACCATCAGTCATTTGACCTCATTTGACCACACAGTCAACCAAAGTCAAACTGTATAAGCCAAGGGGGTGCTACTGCTTATTTATAAGCAATTTTCAAAAGTGGTTTTACAAAAGTTTGTTATTTTCAGTGGTAAAATAAGTGTGTAAAAGAAAATCCAAGAAAAAATCAATTTAAAATAAGTGATAGTTTCTATTTAATTCAACCTAATTTTAATTTTCATTTTTAGATTTTAATTAAGTACTTAGTGTTTTTATATTTTTATTAATTACCTTATATAATAAAGTATTTTTAGTAATTTTTCTAGATTTTTATTCTGTCATTTAGTATTAATTAGATTTAATCTTAGTTTTCTTATTTATTAATTAATATTAAGTATTAAATCTCATACTTAGTTTTTAGAAAGTAAAACTTAGTTTTTATAATTTTCCTAGCTCTAATATAGTATAATAGATTTTTAGAAAATATAATTTTGAATTCTACTATTCATTTTCCATTTTTCTTATTTAATTTGTTTAAATTAGAATTAAAGTAATTAAAAGGTAAATAATTAGTGGATTAATCTTAAAACTTAATTTTTAGAGTTTTTATAATTTTGTAGGATTCCTGTGATAGTTAATTAATTTTATAAATTTTATCTCAATTTTCTAAGTTAATTTAGTATTAATATTAATTAAAAGTAGTTTAATTAGTTTAATTAAGTTAAATAGTTTTCAATTTATAAAAAACCATAAAAAGACAAAAATATTTATTTTTATTTTTTATACTTTCTTCAAGTTCTAATTTAAGTTTAGAAATTATTTTTGCAACTTTTTAGTTTAATTTGTAATAGTTATAATTATTAGTTAATTTAAATTAGATTTTAATTTAGTTTTTAAATAGTTTTATTAATTAAATAATATTTAAATAGTATTTTAATCATTTTCACAATTTCATTTTCATTTTTAGTTTTAAGTTTTAAAAAGTGTCAAAATCACCCCCTGTAGTTTGTTAAATACCAAAATCCCACTTTTTCAGTCTGATTGCGTAAATCTGAATTGTGAATACGTGCATATATCTGTTACCTGATTTTTGTGAATATTATATCTGTGTACAAAGACCAATATAACAGTAGCAATATCAATTCCACATCATCTGGCTACTGTCCTCAGTGCCACTTTCTCAAAAACGATTTCAAACGACACCATTTCAATCTCGCTGGGACTTTAACGACTCGGGGAAACACTATACTATCACCGGAGTATTGATTCTAGGCTGTCTTTGACTTGTTGACCTTGGTCAATAATATCTGACGGTTTAGAACCAATCAGCAATACATGTAGTTTGTAATAATTTCTAGAAGATTCTAGATGTGTTAGTTAGTTACTGTAATTCAGTTAGGGTAGTAGAGCATGTAACCATCTATAAATACTTGTGGTAATTCATTTTCTCATTTCAATAATACAAGATGATGTTTTCCTTTCACTGTTAATTACTCTCAACTCCAATTCATGATATGGGATCAGAGTAACCACAAACCGTGGTAACAAACCTGATCCTGTAACAACTTTTTCCGATCAATCTTAACTAACTTCTCAGTCATAACAACTTTTCCCGCCAAAATTTTCTTCTACCATCACTATTCTCCACCATAATTTGTCATATTTTATCACTTTCTTGCACTTAAAGTCATCAAAACCACTCATAACCACCACAATCATCATCAATAACCATCATAATGTCTTCATCTTCACCAGAAACATCAACAATGAATGTCACACCAGATGGAACCATTACTTCTGATCATCCTCTGTTCTTGCATCAAACAGATCACCCTGGATTGATTCTGATCTCAAAGAAGCTCACAGGTTCAGATAACTATAGTTCATGGAAAAGGTCAATGGTAATTGCATTGAATGTAAAGAACAAAATGAAATTGATAACTGGTGAGTATCTTGAACCAAGTCTTAATTCAGTTACTAGAGCACTTTCGAAGAGAAACAATGATATGCTTATTTCATGGATTTTGAATACTGTGGTTGAACAAATCAGTAATAATTTGAATTTCATCCATTCTGTTTCAAAGTTGTGGTTTGAGTTGCAAGAACACTATTCACAAATTGATGGTCATAGGGTGTACCAGATAACACAAGATTTGATTCAGTTGAAAAAACTTAATTGTGTTGTTGAAGTGTACTATCAGAAATTGAAAGGTTTTTGGGATGAGTTGGATGCATTGGAAGCACCACATCTTTGTGTTTGTCCATGTAATTGTGAGGATGGTAGAAGAAGTGTTGAAGAGATCAGAGGAAAAGACTAATTCAGTTCTTGATGGGATTGGATGAAAGTATGCAAACATAAGAGGTCAGATTCTGTTAATGCAACCATTGCCATAAGTTGTGAAAGCTTATGGAATGGTTAGACATGAAGAGAAGCAAAGGGAAGGTATTTTGCCTAAACCAAACACCACTTCAATCTTTTCTGCATACTCAAACAATCAGAGGAATTATGGAAATGGATCAAGAACTTATGGCAACTCAAGAGGTGAATCATCATCAACTGCTGAGAGGAGATCCAACTTGAAGAAAGGTGTCTATTGTGGAAATTGCAGCATGGAAGGTCACACCAAGGCTGGGTGTTACAAGCTTGTTGGGTATCCGGTCATCCATTACATGGGAAGTTTCCAACTAAACAATCACCAAGACAGTCAAGTGATCAGAGAAACTAAATAACAGTCAACATGGTGGCAGGACAAGCCAATGATCAGGAAACTACCAATGTTCAACAGCAAATTCCCACTTATGCCCCTCCTTCTGATTCACATGTGGCTGCTAGAATGCATCAACTTCACAACCAATTGAATCAGATGATGCTTATGCTGCAAAACAACAAGGATCTCAGCAGCGGTAAACTCTATTCCAATATTGCTAAAATTCCTCATTTCACTGCATCTCTTATCTCTGATCTAATAGTTGACTGGATGGTGCATCAGATCATATAACCATATCACTAGAACTTATGTTTAATATTCAGAATTTCACCACACCTATCTATGTAACCTTACCAAATGGACAACACACAAAAGTTTCACAATTTGGATCAGTTACTATCAATGCATACATTACCTTACATAATGTGTTATGCATTCCAACCTTTTCTTATAACCTGATCTCAGTTAGTCAACTTCTCAAAGGAACCACTTATTCTCTAATCCTAACTGCTACAATGTGCATATTTCAGGACCAAGACCAGAGGATTGCTCTTGGCAGCCTTTGTAATGGTCTATACCTTCTTGGATAAAGCCCCAACCTCTCCACCATCACACACAGCTTTTACCATCACCAGCAATCAACAACTATGGCACTCTAGGCTTGGACATTCATCTCTTAATGTACTCAAACAGATAGATAGTCTTAGTACTTATTTTCATTGTACTTCAAACCTCAATTGTACAATATGCCCCTTGCAAAACATCATGCTTTACCATTTAATGAAAGTTCATCTTATGCTACTTCACTATTTGATCTTGTGCATATAGATGTTTGGGGACCTTATAGGCTTATACAACCATCAACAAATGCAAATATTTCCTAACTATAGTTGATGATCACTCAAGAGCAATATGGACTTACTTAATTCCATCTAAGTTACATGATGTGTCAAACATCAAAGCCTTCTTCCATTATGTTAAGAATCATCTTAAGACAATAATAAAAACCATTAGGACAGACAATGGGACAGAATTTCTCAACTCACCACTCACTGAGTTCTTCTCACAACATGAAATAAATCACCAAACAACTTGTCCCTACACTCCTCAACAGAATGCCAGGGAACTTTTGGAGATAGCAAGAGCCTTTAAGATTCAAGCAAATTTTCCAATACATCTTTGGGGATATTGTGTCTTGGCAGCTACTTACATCATCAATAGGCTACCCTCAAAAGTTATTAACAATAAGTCACCCTATGAAGTTCTTTACAACAAACCACCAGACCTACATCATCTCAAAGTTATAGGTTGCAGAGCATTTGTTCATCAACACACCAATGATAAGTTTGATGCTAGTGCAATACCATCTATCCTAGTAGGTTATCCAAGTCACCAAAAGGGTAATATTTTGTATGATCCTAAGACTCATAAGTCAATCACCAGTAGGCATGTGACATTTGATGAAACAATCTTTCCATTTCACACCCCAATTGAACCTGCTACATCTCAACAGTCCAACCAAACAACCAACACCCTACCTACTTTCATACCTCATACATCTTTACCTACACTTACACCTCCTTTATCACCAACCATTGACACATCTACCTCATCTCCATCATCTGCATAAAGCATAAACTCTACATCCAACACCATACCAGTCAACTCTATTGAACCAAACACCAACTCTGCTGACAACAACACTCAAACCCAAAACCCCATCGAAGTAACTGATCCAACACCACCACCACCACAACCTCCTTCCATACCACCTATCAGAACCTCCACTAGAACCAGGAAACTCCCTACCAAGCTTCATGATTACCACCACACACTACCTAAATCCACAGTGTTAACTGCTTCCAAACACCACTTTTCTCATTACATAAATTATAATAACATTAAGAATCCTAAACACAGACACTTCATTAATATCATTAATCACATCACTGAGCCACACACCTATAAACAGGCTTCTAAGGATCCTAGATGGGTAGATGCAATGAATAGAGAAATTAAGGCTTTAGAGGAAAATGGGACATGGGAACTCACTGAATTGCCTGCTAACAAGTTACCTATTAGTAGCAAATGGGTGTTTAGAATTAAATATCATGCAGATGGATCTATAGAGAAGCTCAAATCCAGGCTTGTAGCTAAAGGATTCACACAAAAGGAAGGCATAGATTACAAAGAAATAATTGCACCGGTGGCCAAGATGGTGACTATCAGAGCTCTTTTAGCCACAGCTGTTTGTCAACATTAGATCATTGAGCAACTGGACATCAACAATGCATTTTTCCATGGTGATCTACATGAAGAAGTCTACATGTCTATTCCACAAGGTTATGCTCAGGCCACATCTCCTAACACTGTATGCAGGCTAAAGAAGTTCATTTATGGATTAAAACAAGCTAATAGACAGTGGTTTAACAAGCTAACAACCTTTCTTCTCTCACTTGGATTCATTCAAAGCTACGCTGATACACCACTTTCACTCTTACCAAAGATGGAAGCTTCACTGTTTTATTAGTCTATGTGGATAATATAATTCTAGCAGGAAACACTCAAATCTATTAAAACCAATATCAAGCAACAACTTCATTATACATTCAGTATTAAAGATTTAGGTTCTCTGCATTACTATCTTGGCATAGAGTTTCTCAGAAATCCTACTGGTATGGCCATGTCTTAAAGGAAGTATGCTCTTGAACTCCTCCAAGCTGGCAATGTTTTACATGATAAGCCTGCAATTACACCTCTTGATCCTCAAGTGCAACTCAACAATAATGGAGAACTTCTACAAGATCCATCTAAATACAGAACTCTAGTTGGGAAGCTTATATACCTCACCATCACTAGACCTGACTTGTCATTTGTTGCTCAACATTTGAGTCAATTCTCTCATGCACCAAGAACTACTCACATGAAAGCTTTACTTAGAGTTCTGAGGTACATTAAACTTTCTCCTGGTCAGGGTCTCTACTTTCCTTCCAATAACTCTTGTACATTACAAGCTTACTGTGATAGTGACTGGGCTGCTTGTCCCATCACCAGAAGATCAATTTCAGGATATGCAGTTTTCTTGGGCAAGAGTTTAATATCTTGGGTTTCAAAGAAACAAACAGTGGTTTCTAGGTCCTCAACAGAGGCTGAATACAGATCTCTTGCAGATTGTACATGTGAAATCACCTGGTTAAAATGCTTGTTTCAAGACTTACATCTCTCTTCTTACACCAATTTCAGTTCATTGTGATAATGCATCAACTCTAGCTTTGGCTTCTAATCAAATTCATCATGCTAGATCAAAACACATTGAATTGGACTGTCACTTTGTAAGAGACAAGGTCAGAGAAGGCTATATTCTTCCTACTTTTATACCTTCTAGACTACAAGCAGCAGATGTACTTACCAAGGGTTTATGCAAAGTCTTGTACCACAATTGTCTTTCCAAGGATGCATGTGTGATCCATACACACTGCCTACTTGTTGGGAGGGGGGGGGGGGGGGGAAGGTGATACTGATGAAGTGAGCTCAGCTATGGAGAAGTCAAAGTCAAAGTCAGCTACTTTAACACATAAAGTCAACTCAGTTCAATTTACAAAGACAACTGCTCAACCATTGAAGTTTATGCTATGCAGAGCAATACATGTAGTTTGTAATAGTTTCTAGAAGATTCTAGTTGTGTTAGTTAGTTAATTCAGTTAGAGTAGTGAAGCATGTAACCATCTATAAATACTTGTTGTAATTCATTTTCTCATTTCAATAATACAAGATGATGTTTTCCTTTCACTGTTAATTACTCTCAACTCCAATTCATGATAGTAAACCATGTCAAAATCGACTTGCTGAGGCAGTGACTCTGCTTTAGGTGAGAACGCAAGGTTTACCTTGGTTGATCCAAATAAAAACCTGATATTCGACACACGAGTTTTAATATTCAAGACTAGCTCTTTACGAGCAAGTTGTTGTATATTACAGAGACCGGCTAATTTCTTCCCGAGCAATATACTAATCAAATATACCTATTTATGTCTTGTTTACCATCAATGAACAACAACCAATATAACGATTATATAATTTAACTCTATTCGGGTTTAGGGGGTAAAGGTGATACTGATGAAGTGAGCTCAGCTATGAAGAAGTCAAAGTCAAAGTCAACTACTTCAACACATAAAGTCAACTCAGTTCAATTTACAAAGACAACTACACAACCATTGAAGTTTATACTATGCAGAGCAATACATGTAGTTTGTAATAGTTTCTAGAAGATTTTAGATGTGTTAGTTAGTTAATTCAGTTAAAGTAGTGAAACATGTAACCATCTATAAATACTTGTTGTAATTCATTTTCTCATTTCAATAATACAAGATGATGTTTTCCTTTCACTGTTAATTACTCTCAACTCCAATTCATGATAGTAAACCATGTCAAAATCAACTTGCTGAGGCAGACTCTGCTTCAGGTGAGAACGCAAGGTTTACCTTGGTTGATCCAAATAAAAACCTAGACACACGAGTTTTAATATTCAAGACTAGCTCTTTACGAGCAAGCTGTTGTATGTTACAGAGACCGGCTAATTTCTTCCCGAGCAATATACTAATCATATGTACCTATTTATGTCTTGTTTACCATCAATGAACAGTAACCAATATAGCGATTATATAATTTAACTCTATTCGGAATCATTTACAACGCTCAGGCTCTTTTCTTGACCGTTTAGAATGAAAATAACGATCATAGACATGTTTTACAATCGACCCTTAGTAAACCAATCATTGCCGATACCTTTACATTCATCTGCAAACATATTTTAGATTATGATTAGTCTCCAACAAATGACATCAAATTCTACCTATCTGGGAATCCAAACATAATGCATTATACTAATATGCAGTTGTTTAGACATCCAAATCCCGACTTTATTTCCTCATGTGTTCATTGGTGGGGCAGGTATAATTGACGGAGCCACTGGCTAGGCAAGTGAAAATCCATGCGCGAGACCAGTGGCGGAACTAGAACATTTTTTTTTGAAGGGCCGAATCTATTTTGAGGGGGCCGAATCGGAGATTTGTTTGTAACCTCAACTAAATTACCCCTAAAACCTATATTGTTTACACTAGGTGTCGCAAATTTTGGAGGGGCCGGGACCCTCCCCTGCCCCTACATAGGTCCGCCATTGCGCGAGACGAAATTTGACAATACAATAGGGGGCTTTTTAAGTAATAGCCACTACCAGAGTACCAGTCTCTCTTCACTCTAGGCAGTCCAAAATTGACAATGTGGTGTCAATTTATGTATTAATGAGCTGAAAGGTTTTGACTAGTGATTCAACGGGTATTGTCAATTATTCTAGTAGTGTGGATCTCAGTGACACGAAGACCATGTACTTGACCTTATGACCATATGAGTGGTCTAGCATGTTAACTTATTGGTACTGGTCCAGTTGTGAAGCAATCGAAGACTTGAGCTTCTAGAACTGAATCTTTTCACTGAATTTGCTTTCTGTACTATAGAAAATTTCTACCAAAATGACCAAGAGTTTGACCAACAGATAGAAAGATAATTTTTTTACTTTTTCTTTTTAACAAGGAAGATAAATAAATAGATTGTAAGTAAATAACCTTCTGCTACAACTTCCCCCATATACTTGATGAACTGAATCCAGTGAACAACATGATTGGATTATAGACGACTATGTCTTTAATTTCACCTGTAAAGACATTAGGGTTCACTGGTTCAGTAAAACAAGCAAAATGGGAGATGAACCCGCCGAGAACCCAAAATACATGCAGAACACAAACAGAAACCATTAGACATGAAAAGCTACATTAAAACGAGAGCGCTTATGCATAAAGTTCGGCAAACATATAGCATTCTAATGTAAAGGCAATATAGACAATAACATATATGATCAAGCCATAATCAACTACTTAAACTCCTTAACAAGTATGTAAAGGCAATCCATGATACATGACTTACTAATAGGTTAAACTTTTGGTCCCCTATATGCCATCCTTCATATCCAAAAGTCCCTTAGATGGGAACTAGCCACCGGAGCAGATCATCTGACAACAGGAATAATCTGTTAAATCGTTGGAGGTCAATCCCCAAATAAACATTATATTATACATTTAACTTTCAAAAGATCAAGTTTCAGAATTGTGTTAATTAAAAAAAAAAAAAAAAAAAAAAAAAAAAAAAAAAAAAAAAAAAAAAAAAAAAAAACTGTTTAAAACTAACTGGGCATGGACACATACATTGATGAGGAAGACAAAAACAATACAGTACTAACTTTAGTTTGTTTCTTAGAACATAAACAAGTAAAAGAGATAAAACCTATACTCGACAAATTGTTTAATTTTACTAATTAATAGTCTATTCGACAGACCAATGCCCCTAAGATACTTCATGTTTTCATCAACTCTATCCAGAAAAATGATAATAATCGTAGTAATCAGCCTTTCATAAACCCTGTTTGCAGAGGGACTTCACAGACGAAACCATATACTGTCTAATCTAATGATTAACCTCAGATGCATTTGGAAATAGAAATGGCTTGAACTTCTGAAAGCAACCTTTTAAGGATGTTCACGACAAAAAAATCATTTCCCTTAAAAAAAATTTATTGAAAATTACGCCTCGCTGTCTCCTAGATTTATGGTTCATCGTTATTGGTAGTATTTTAGATATGTGACTTATAACAATACAATTTCATTGAAATAAGAACCTAGCTAAAAGGTGCACTTGTTTTTGGAGTAAGACGCAATTACTCCGGCGAGTCTTTGACTAAGATGTACGCGGCCTAACCGAGGTATCCCCATGACCGTTTGCAGCCCTTTCCGTGTGGCCACCCCCAAAAAATGCATCATGACATTTAAAGTATAAGCCAAAAAATTTATAAAGCACTATTAATGCCGAGCATAGCTAGTTTTTAGACTGTTAACAATGCTATATGTACATATTAGGTCATCTCATATGAATGTTGAATTTTTCGAGTAAAACAATATGGAGTAATATTCAACTGTCCATGAGAGAACCCATACCTTTAGTCAACTTCCAAGACATCCACACAGGAGAGCTCCAGGAAAGACGCACCCAAAGGAATTCCCCTGGCCTTCACCTTGAACCGACAACAGAAGACCCCTAGACTGGTACCCAACATGAACTAGCATGTAAAATCCGGCCCTTCCATCCCTGTAACACCCATTTACCATCTTCGTCGAACACAAAATCTTTGTGATACCCTGCTTTCACCTTGGCCCTCAATTTTGAAACTACGTCTCGATTCAAGGGTTTGTACTTGAATCCAGCTCTTATGAGTCTGACTTGCCACTGCTTGTAGGTCTCAGGCCTCTCCACCCTCTGAGCACCTTCACATGCAATCACATTCATAGCTTCACGCCCACAAAACTCCTTCTCGAAATTCAACCTTTGCTCATCATCGCGGTCTAGTGTAGCTTCAACCATATCAAACATAGAAGAGAAATGAAAAAGGGCCTCCTTGAAACGAGTGACAAAAAATGGAGAGCTATAAGATCCATTAACTACAGTCGGAACAAAAATATCCGGCTTCATATCCCTAATCAACTTCAAAACAACGTCACGTGGACTATCCACCACAACTGTCTCATCAAGCAAGTTCTTAAATCGAGTCCGTGTATGCACAGCCAAACACTCGTTTCGTTGGAGCTTGAGATCTTCAATTTTAACCGTCTCCCAATTTTGAGTTGCTATGGCATTATACTCGAACGGAACATTATACTTTGCACAATAATTAGCCAAACGGCGTCCAGTCTCCTCTACTCCTTCGGCTGGCCTAAACCCAGGTTTTGGGAGCTCAATTCCAGTAATCCTCAACTTAGGTGGCCCACCAGGCCTCTCTGCAAGATGCCTAATAAGGACAGGCCACTGAAAACCATATTCAATACCAAAATCTACAATATGAAGAGTAGACGATGCTAAAGCTGCTTCATATATAACTTTATTAGCAAAGAAAATGGCTATCTTCACAAAAGGGCAGGCTGAAAGATAAACCTGACAAGCTTTTAACTTTTCAGCTGCCGATATTGTCATGGCACTTTTGCTTGCGTAAAGCTGAGAACCAGTTCCAGCCAAGCGTGCCTCAAGACCAGCAGCAAATATATGAGCCAACCTTTGTGGAGCATCGCCCGTAGGAGAAGCATGCTGTCGTATTTGTCTCAATTGTTCATTTGCAGTCTTACGATCATCAGCAGCAACTGACTGTGCACAGTTAACCAAGAGAGTCCTAACATCCGTAGCTTCACCTGAACTTCCACCCCATGAACGAGTGATCCAGCCACTACTATACCCATATGATTGACCATTTTGCTGCAACTTTTTGGTTGCTTGCCTAGAAGGTTCTTCACAAGCCGACATTGACGGACCACCTGGATCAGTACAGATAGCAACTCGATCAAACATGTCAGATAAGTCCTCTTCCACATAAACAGCAGGCTGCTTGCTACTCCTTTCTTCCTCATAACCATTATTCTCCGCTTGATAGTGTTTCCTTCCCCTCAACCCATTAGATAAATTATCCGTCTCGAACATCTCTTCCTTGACAACAGCCTGTGACAAACTATCTCTTGAAGGCAAATTATATTTCTCTAAATCAATAACTAGTGGTTTACTAGGAGGAAGGAATTTACTAGCTTCCTCCATCCCTCTATTGAAATGCAAAATAGAGTCGTTATCAGTAAATATATTTTCCACAAGGTGTGTGTTTATCAACGAGTCCAACGTGCTAAAACCATCATTAGCAACGCTACTGGTCGACCCAAATGACGACAACAAAGGGTATTCAAGAGAAGGCGTTTGTACAGCTGAACGAGAATCGTTCGAGGTACTACAACTTGTGCTACTATTTGTACTATACTCCAAATTCTCTTCAGGGCTTTCTTCATTCACACCAGGAGGACGATACGTCTCGCCAAGCACCTCATAAAACGACTTCTCAGTCTCTTGTAAAGCTAACGGATCATGAAACATACTTTGCTTAGTCGCAATATTCTCATCCACAAGTATCTGATTTATATACTTAAAAACACAATCAGAAAACTCATCAGGCGAATCCGACTGCGACGAAACACATGACGACATATCCGAACCACACAGACCATTAGAACTCGGTACCGCATTCGGTATGTCCAAAAAACTTAAATCCAACTGCTCGTCTCGAAACCTAAATCCATTAACAAGACTAGACGACGATTGACTGAAAACTGGCAACGTTGCCTCAATATCATCCAAAGAGAAACCATTTAGATAATCTGTATACTCATCATCTCTTGGTTCCATAATCATCTGATTGTTGTTCTTCACTACGACAACACCTGCGTTAACAAAAACCGAAAAATACACCTTAAAAATATTGATACAACAATAATCTATGCATTCAAAATTATTTACGAAAACATCTTTCATGTGGCTATAGAAAAATTTAGCAATCTGTTGGCCAATCAGATTTACTCAATTTTGCCTACCTCATCGATAGAGAAAAGACTAGGAATTCTAAGCCTTAATTTTGCCGCGCATGCAATTAGTTTTGCTTAGTCAGCAATTATACTTCAATTTTTAAATTAAGACAATATCACACACGGGCATATTAGTTTCTTATCTTTAAAGTTCACCTCTAACCTTACTACACTACCCTGACAAAATGTCAAGAAACACTGGCGGACCCAAGGGTAGGTTCACAAATTCTTTTTTACGGTAGGGGTGAGCAAAACCAAGCCTACCTGAGAAACCCGACAAAACCGAGCCAACCGAAACCGAGAAAACTCGATTCAATTTCGGTTCAAGATTTTTCCGAGTTTCAGGTCGGGTCGGTCAGGTTAGAGCAAAAACCGACTAAAACCGAAACCGAGAAAAAACGGAGTAATTTCGGTTCGAGTTTTTCCCAAATTTCGGTTCTCGGGTTTGTTGCTCACATAATATATTGGACTAACAGACTAAAAATTTGAGACCAAATTCGAGAATTTTGACAAAAGAATACACGAGCTGCACGGCAAAAATCCATCTCGTTCACGGGAACCCCTAATTAAAAAAATAATAACGATTTAAAGACAAACTAATTTCAGCGTTTCAATTTTGTGCCAACAACAATCGATTCACAATATTTAAAAGTAATCAATAATTTTTTCAAATACAAATTCTTAATAAATTATTTTATTTATGATTAGGGTTCCATATGATCAATTATAATATCAGAATCATAACATAAAACATATTAAATCATCAAACAGTCAAACAAAGTCAAAACTCAAAACTAAAACAAATCACAAACTTCTATAAATTCAATAAATCGCATATAATTACATACAAACCCAAAAAAAATACAAAAGAATTAATCAATATAACAAGTAAAACAATAAAATCAAGTACAACAGATGAGATCTAATTGGTAAATTACATACCTTGAAAAAGTATTATTGAAATGAAATGAAATGAAATTGAAGGATTGAAGTTTGTGTAAAAGAGACTTGTTGGGATTTATAAAGTTATAAGAATATGGGGGTGTGAACGAGGAAGAATCGAGGAGGATGCAGCTGACTTGACTTTTTGTCAGGACGGTAATACCGGCTATGCCCGGTTTCTACTTTCTGGCGGTAAAAACATTTGTGTAAAAAGTTAATTTTTTTTTTTCGTTTTTACTTTAGTTAGAAATATTTGTCATTAATAATTTTTTTTTTTTTTTTTACTTATTCTAAATATTTTGATTTGTTTCTAACGATTTGAAATAAACTCGTGCATTACGGCGAGATTTTACTTCAAACAATCTTTAGTTAATTAAAAATAAATCATAAATAAAACAATGACAATTGGATTAAATATTCACACCTCAACACTTAATTCACTTATTCACATCATGTCTCAAATTAGTTTTAACATCTTCTAAAATAAAACTATTAAATAACCCTTCCACTGTACGTTAGAAATTGGAAGGTGCAAATTAGAATCGTAAGCACCTTTTAGTGACAACATCATCTGATATCGTTTAGTTTAAGCCTTATCGTTTTAATTTTATCAATTCATTCAAAGAATTAAAGACTAGTGATTTTTTTTCCAAATCCACATAATGAAAGTTTATCTTGACGTAAAGATTAATGAAGACTTTGATATGTTACATGAAAAAATTGTTTTTATCCTTAAATATAATATATAAATATAATTTAAGTTAAAATTTTAAAAAGTTTAAGTAATGGCATGTTTTTTAGCTACGGCATGTATGGCTTCCGTCATTTTGCCAAAACATGACATTTCTATAGATGCAACTTGTTACCGGTCATTGCCGGTGTCTAAAGTCTCTCCAATGCTTGGAGAATAAGCCAGAATTGTGTATTATTTTAAATTTTTTGGTTGGATTTGTATAAAAGGAATTGACACTTTGACCAACCTGATTTTCGTACTGCTTGAAATCTACGTTCCTCAAACGTGTGGAGCTAACATGACACTAGCAGTTGGCAAGTGATTGGCACAATTATTAATGGGTCGTACTATACAAATCCTTCCTCGTGAAAGGGATATACTTGTGTACCATTTTTTTTTCTGGTCTTTATTTTTTTTCATTTTTTTAATAAAAAAAAAAAAAATATTATATAATGTATGTTTTAATTTCTTTTTTTAGTGTCGAAAAAATATTGAGATTTTTAATAGGCTCAGTTTTGAAAGTTGCAAAGTGATAAAATGTAAGTTTACCATCTATTCGGTTGCAAAGTTTTTTTAGTAAAACATTCATCATCGCCTTATCTTAAAATAATTTACGTATCAAAATAATTTACTCACATTCACAATAGTGAAGATTCCCACCATTTCAATTTGTACAAGTTACTTACAAGAGAATAGATTCTTAATTTGCAGGCTTTGCTTCGTTATAAACTATATCACAATCTCAGTCACAAACCACAAAGCAACATTCTCAATCACAAACAACAAAGAAGCAGTATTCTCAATCACAACAAAGAAGCAATATTCTTAAGGGAATCACAAAGAAGCAACATTCTCAGTAACAAAACACAAAGAGGCAACAATCTCAGTAACAAACCACAAAGAAGCAACAATCCTTTGGCTTCGGAAAATGTCGAGTTCACCATTTTACACAAACGAGGTAATAAATATTACACTTTTTGAATATCACATGCAAAATTTATAAAAAAAATGGCAAAAAGACATATCGAGAAGCATCACCAAGAAACCATCAGCAATTTTTTTTTTTTAGATCATAACGAGAACCATCACCAAGAAACAATCACCAATTTTATTTTATTTTTTTAGATCTAAAATAAATGTTTTTAGATCTATAGTAACCAAACTAAACCATCACAACCAACTTTTTTACCATCAAATTTTTTAGATCTAAAAGGATCTAACAATAAAACATCACAGAAACAAAAACCACCAATAAACGATGTTTTTTAGATCTAAACTTCTTATCACCACACAACATAAGTTTTACCATCTTTTTTTTTTTTTTTAGATCTGAAACAACAAGACCACCATCACAGATGGTTTTTATAATGTGTGAGGTGATGGAAATTATGGGTTTCGGTGCGTTGCCCACGGTATTGGTCAACACCAAGATAGGTGGCGCGAAGTGCGAGCTTGGTTAATGCATGAGTTAGACACAAATAGTGGTTTTTACATAAGTATGTGGTCGCAAAATGACTTTAACCAAATTCGGAGATCAGTAAACTGATTCGAAGATGGAATTGCATCGCGAGCTTACTGGATGACAATGCCAAACATGGGGTTGGTTATTGCTTCACTAATTAACCAGCCAGTTGTATCTATATCCCAGCGACAAAGTCATACGTGTTTTCCGCTATTTTCCGGTCCAGACTTATCACAAGGAACTGGCCCCCTTGTGATTGCCCGTGTGGGGGATGACGTATGTGCTCACTTCATTTATGTGATGTTTGACGCAAATTCACCACTTCCGAATACTCACCCACAATGGGGGATGTACAGAGTTCCAGATGCATCTGAATGGGCAACTTTATATTACGATCGACAACACATGTATACTAAGAATAGATGAAGACAAACATAGTAAATGATTACTGATTTATGTTGTAAATAATTATACCGACAAAACATAGTAAATGATTACTGATTTATGTTGTAAATAACTGTTTGTATTATGATACCGATAAAACATAGTAAATGATTAAAAATTTATTTAAATTAATAATAACACTACTGATTTATGTTGTAAATTATTATGCAAATTCTTTGGCCAGGTGGAATGAAAAAATCCTTTCTTGTGTCGCTGTCGGAGAGGATTCATTATAGAAAGGACATCGTAGCCGTATTATGCATGTCTTTTTTCAGTGATAAATAATTATACGTTTGTTTAGTTATGTAAATATGTAAATAATTTGTTTGTTAAGATACATTTCTTATAATTTTCTTAACATGTAACAGGCATGAACAGATGACTATGGGTATGGATACTTTATATGGAAGGCTGCTTTTCAAAACAAGTACTTTAGTCAAGCCTCTTCTTCAAAGCAGTGCTCAAACTGTGTTGCTAAAGATAATAAGATTGACCAACTTGAAACAAGAAACAAGATGTCAGTGTCACGTCAGTGTCACATCAGCTTTAACCTTTTCATCTTAACTAAAATAAAACACACGCTATCATAACTTAACCTTAACTCAACTTTAAATCAAATATTTTCAAATTCAACCCTTAAACTAACACAAATACTTCATTTATTAAAAACCATAATATTCATTCTTGAAAGATATTACAATATGGACTTTAAAAAAAAAGTTACAACGAAAAAAAAAATTACGAAAAAAAAATACTAAACAAAAAAAAAATATTACGAAAAAAAAGCCGTTACAACACAACACAATTAATCAATCTTAACGCTTTTCCATCCCGTATTTTTTGATGATTCGATCTTTTTTCATATTAACCAAGCGCACGTAGTTTGGATCCTTGCCGGTAGTGTCGAGCATCAAAAATTCAAACTCTTTCAACCTCATTAGTGTTTCTTCTTTTTTGGCGGTCGCCCGATACGCCATGACCGCTTCTTCACGTTTTGCCCGATACTCTTGGTGCATAGCCTCCTCGAATTGGACCGACGAAACAGATCCTCCGGTACTCGTGCCCCCGGTGCTTGTCGTTGTCTCAGATTTTTGTTTCTTCGAAGCCCTCTTTTTTTCCCATTGGATATGGTTGTGTATCATGACCAAACAACGCCTCGTTTGTTTGGCTTGGGGCATCACCGGTTAAATCAACCGGAACCGGCGCGTCCCATTTTTTATGAGTTTGCAAAATAGCCCAAGCCTCCTCATTACTAAACGGCGCCGATTTGTGCTACTCACGATACATTTTTTAGCCCGTGTGAGGATATACATAGCATTTTCCCACTTTTTTTGGTCGCGTTGAGAATGTTTGAAAAACTGATGAGGCAAAAAATGATCCATTTTTAGGGGGTCATTTAAGCCCGGAATTGAATTTATTTGATCAAATATTGCCCTAAATCGTTCCTTTTGTGATTTTAGATACTTTGGGAGAGAAATCTGGAAAATGAAGCAATTCGGACGTTTTTGGAGCATAAAAGTGAAGAAAACGCCAAAGTCTTAATTTTCCATGCTGGGAACAGTAGGTGACGGCGTCAAGAGTAACTCCCTGACGGCGTCAAGAGCAAAATTCCATGACGATCCAGTAGAGAATTAACGGCGTCACGAAGTAGGGTGTCAAGAGTTAAAGTCATGACGGCCTGGAAATGATTATCACATGACGGCGTCAAATGTAGATCAAGGCAGTCCGAGAAGAGTTTTGGCGGCGAGGTGACGGCGTCACAAGTTTATTCTTGACGCCGTCAGACGCCTTTTCTTATATATAGTTTTCTAATTTTCACATTAAAAAGGAGAGAAGTTTTGGAGAAACCCTAAGTACGAATTTGATGCGAATTTTACAGGTTTTTCAAGGGTTCCAAGCCCTTGATACCTTTCATGTGTAATTGAGATAAGTGTTCTTTTAATTCAATCAATATGTCTATGTGTTGGTTGTCTATATCTTGTTCTTGTCTTAATTCCATCATGCTAGGCTAGATCTATCTTGTGTTTGCTTGGATCTAATGAAATCTAGATGTTAATTATGTGTTGATTACTTGTTTATACTTGTCTTGGATGAATGATTTATATGTTAGGCTTAAGAAAACTGGCAGATCTCCAATTGGTAACATGCTTGAACGTCTTAAGAAACATGAACCGACGCGCACTAGGTCTTTATTGGTTGTATTTAATGCATGAGCCACTGTTTATAATCCCTATGGTTGTGCTGGGCATGGTATAGGAGGAGATAAGAGCTCATAGAATTGGGGAGTTAAGTGTGCCACCCCATGAATGGTATTAAGGAATACGATCCGTCATCCATGCAATTATAACAAGTAATTAACGTGTAAAAGATGTCTAGGGAGTAGTGAAATCTAAGTAAACACATTTTCTCCACTTATTGCTCACAACTTTAGTATAATTTAGTTTATTTTCATTTCTAGTATTTTATTTTGATTGCATCTTTAGTATTGGGTTAGTTGATTAGCAACTAATTCCGCCCAAATCCTTCAAACCCGAGATTTTTACTTGCTTTCTAAAAAATATAAAATACAAAAATAATCATCCCTCACCTTTAGAACTAGTATTTAGGTTTTCTAATCCTAGCGACACTATTCCTAAGCTGAACGATCAATCCCCCGGTACTTGTCACTATACTATACTACAACGATCAGGTACACTGCCTGGTGGGGGTTGTAAGCTTCTCGAGATCCTTCGAGAGGTAAAGCCTGGTGCAATTCCCACGTACATCAAGTTTTTGGCGCCGCAGCCCGGGGAATAGTTATTGTCTAGGTTAGAATTTCTTTTTATTATGTCTACTTGCTAGATTCTTTTCTAGTAAGATTTTATTTTTATTTTTAGGTTCTCTTTAGTCTATCTTATTTCTTTGTGCCTTTATTCGTAACCACCCGACATCATGGACAACGGGAACATCTTTGAACCCGTCATCCCACCACAACAAAACCTACCATTAGAACCTCTTAGGCCCCGAACCTTAGGAGAGTATTCCCGACCTAGCCACCAAGGCTACCGAAACACCATTGAGCTCACCGGAGCCAATGTGACCCCCTTGCGATCCGACACCATCCGGTTGGTGCAAAGCGGATGTGCATTCGATGGACTTCGTTCCGAAGATCCAAACCAACATCTTAAGGACTTCCTCAAAATCGTAGATTCCATAGACCTAGATGTTGCAACTAGAGAGACAACCCGATTACGCCTATTCCAATTCTCTCTACGGGATCAAGCTAGTCAATGGCTTGAGCATTTACCCGCGGGATCCATCACCACATGGGATGATCTCACCACTCGTTTCCTTGCTCAATTTTTCCCACCGGGGAGAACTACTAAGCTTATAAATGACATCTTGATGTTCCAACAACGTCAAAATAAATCTCTTTATGAAGCATGGACTCGTTTCAAGGACTTACTCCGAAAAGTCCCTCATCATGGCATCGAACCATGGCTCCAGATCCAAATCTTTTACGATAAAGTTGACTATCAAACAAGGAGAGCCATTGATTACGCAGCCAAGGGCAGGCTAAATAGACTTAGCATTGACGAGTGCTGAAAAGTTCTTGAGGGGTTGGCACAATACGAAGAAGAAGGATGGGAGGACCCGATGTTCCCAAGCAAGGGAAAACTTGACTACGCATATGCCACCCAAGAACAGTTGTTAGGAAGCATCGAGAAGCAGGTAAAAGAATTAATGAGTATTAAGAAGCTTGCTGTTGAACCCATGTGGAATCCTAATTTACGTAGGAATACGGTTATCGACCACAATTTTCCTGAACGTTCACGACAAGAGGAATTCGAAGGGATAATGGTAACCTTCATGGATAATCAGGAAAAACAAATCCAGCACCTAGAAGCACGCATGGAAAGCACTCACAAAGCTTTTATGAATTTAGCAGACCAATTCATATCAAGGGTCAAAGAAAAGATCAAAGAAAATTCCGTACCTAAAAAAATTGAAAAAGTCTTCGAGGTTTCAACCCCTTTGGTGTTTGACCAAGAGGATAGCGGGAAATTTTCCCCAAGTGCTTCACCATTAGCTACCCTCCGTTCTCATGAGCATCCCCATGCAAAGAAGAGTTCGCAATTCCATAACATTTTCGTTGGATGCTTGTGAACCACATTCCCGAACTTATCCAAGAGACGTTCTTTTGGTTTTAAACCCGGTGTAAAGAGGTTGTACCTCAAAAACACCACTGATTTGAAACCCTCTATGGAACAACAGATCTTTTTACACACCAGTGACCCGTGCACAGGTTACAACTTAGCCAAAATGTCACCCAACCCCTTCTACAACCTTACCTCTTTCCGTGACAGTAATGAGACGTTCGACCCTGGCGGACCTCGTTAACGGAATAGCTACTCATGAGTTTTACTAATGTTTAGCTATTCACACAAAGTGTAGGGACTAAACATAGAATTACTCCATTTCTCACCTCACACGGGCATCTGACGGCGTCAGACATAACTCTTGACGCCGTCAGCTCGATGGATCAACAATATTAACCCAAAACCAATCACTTTCAACCCATACCCCACAAATCTCACCCAAAGTGCTGCTACCACTCCGAATCTCCACCCTTCAATTCGACGTCTTCCGCATCCAATCTTCACTTGGTAAGTGATTTTTTTTCATTCTTTTTCGGTCAATTGTCCTTAGGATCCATCAATTTGGAAAACCCCTTTCGCCCGAAACCCCATTTTTGACCCATCATTAACAAATCGTAATGCCATCCCTTTGGAGATTTGTAAACATGGGGTTACCCGTTGATTATGTTATCCCACTCGAATCATGCATTAGTTTAGGGAAAGCCACTCATGCCACGGATTCTTTGACCCCCCACCTATGTTTTCTGATTAAAGGAGCGTTTGGGTAATGGGTTAAGAGTTTGAAAATTGATTTTTCTCTCGCATTTGTATGATTCGGATTCTGATCAGTCTGACAGCGTCAGGACTGCTCCTGACGGCATCAGATGTGTCTGACAGCATGAAAATCATTAGAATTCTCGTTCTAATCGTTTCCGTTCACTCTACCTTTTTCCAGGAAAATGAGCAAAAGATCTTGTCAACATCGGGGCAGTTCCTCTAGGTCCCAAAGAGTCAATTATGGAGAATTGGTCCATAGTTGGAGCGAGTTTGACACTGTTGGCGCCACCGCCAAGTATGCGGAACTTTGTAACCACCATATTGATGTTGGGGCTGTAGTTGATTGGGAGTTTCTTAGGGCCCAAAGGTTGGAAGCTGCGTTTTTGGAGAGGATCCACACTGATGGGTTTGCGGGTCCTCAGTGGGAGAGGTTGTTTAGGATTAGAGAGACAGTGTATAGTGAGCTGGTGAGGGAGTTCTTTGCGACCTTCCATTTTGATCAGGCTGAGGCTAGGACGGATGTAGGGGGCACCACTATATATTTTAGGCTAGGGGGAAAATTGCGGTCATGTTCAGTCACTGTGTTTGGTTGGAGGATTGGGTTGTATACTAGGGAGGAGGTTGATGGGACTTTTATGCAGAGGTTGTTACATGGGGAGACTCAGAGGAGTGAGATGAGGTGTATCACTTTTTGGCCGACCATTGGGGACGGGGTTTACACCTCGACTACTGGGGCAGCATCCATCAGGGACCCCATAGTTAGGTTGGTCCACAGGTGCATTACATACAGCCTGTCAGGACGTCATGGCACCACTCACCGTGTCACTGCTTCAGATCTTTTCTACTTGTACACCATCTTTTCAGCGGATGTCTACTGCAACATCCCATTTTGGGTGGCCAGTTATTTGAGGACCAGTGTGGGTGAGAGGGATATCGACAAGGTGTATGGGGGGATGTTCGTGACCCGGTTGGCTCGTTCCTACGATCTTCTTACTCCTCCGATCATGGGGTACTTGAGCGACTGTGGGGCATGTAGGGTAGTGAGGGCTAAATCCCTCAGGCAGATGAGCATTGTGATACTAGAGAGGAATGAGACCTATAACTGGTATGAGGCAGGGGGGCCTGATGTTGAGGAGGATGCTGATGATGAAGTAGGGCCCCAGCAGCATCAGTTCCAGGGTTATGAGGAGGGGACAACTGACTACTACTGACACATGAGTCGGGGAGACTGGCAGGCACACCAGGGTGCCTGGATGGGTCAGATGGACGCATGGCGGACCACCACTGACCAGCGCTTTGATTGGATGTATGATCACACCATCCACCAGATGCAGCACCTCTCCACCCGATATCAGCTTGAGCCTCATCTGCAGATTGACCCATTCCCCGGCCGTGAGACTGACTACCCTCCCTACGGGTACACCGGACACCTCCCTCCTGGCTATGACTACCGCTTTGGTCTTCCTCCCCAGTGATTCCTTTTGATTTCTGTTGTTTCTGAACAATTTATTGATGGTTGTGTAATTTGAAACATTTGGTATTGTAATAGCTTAGGATGCGGCCTCTGTTGGCCTTGAACAATTTATTTTCATGTTTACGTTTGTTTGAAATAATTAGTGGTTCTCATGGTGACGTTATTCATTTTGTTTATTTGTTTGTTTGTTATTTGCTTCTATATGCATGCTTAATTCTTATTGTTGGTAGATCATGTTTCTAAACTAAATAGTGGAAATACTTTACTTTGTTGTTTTGGCCTAGTCTTAACTCCACTTAAAGGTATTTTTGCAAAAGACAAGTGTAAGGGGAAACCCCAAATATGTTTTCAAGAAACAAAACAATCATGATTCTCCACAATATTAAATGAACATGTATATTCGTATTTGTTAGAGTTAAATGCTTGTATTGAGTCATAATGAAGTTTTGCAGGATTTTCCAGGAAGTAGGACCAAGTTTTTCCAGAAATTTTCCAGAAACTTAACATAAGAATTTCTGCAGGTCACTTCTGACGGCGTCATGAGTTTACTCTTGACGGCGTCAAGTGTAAAAATCTGGAAATTTTACCAGTTTTGTTTTTCTAACGGAGTTTTATGGTTTTTGTGAATTATTAAGTTTTATAATCTCCAGGAGATCTGCAAACTTCATTCCACAAGCATTATATCTTATCTTGTTTTCTAGGATTTAGTAACTTATATAGGATGCCGCCGATTTTACGCGAGGTTGTCTTGTCTATTTTATCAGGTTTTACAGGTTATGTATGACAAGAAGATGATTTATATTCTGGAAGGGAAGCCTTGATTGTTCATTTTCTTGGAGGAAGATTTAACCTGGCCACCTCATTATCCATACCGAGCGAATCAGGGGAGTATTTGATTTCATTCTCTTTACTTTTTCACTTTTACATTCTTTACTTGAACATTGGGGACAATGTTCATCTTAAGTGTAAGGGGAGGGTAAAAAGATGATACCTTACATATGCACTTTCGCTTGAGTTTGTTTTGTTTGATGGTAGATGTGTAATAAAACTATGAGAAATACTTGTTAGTGTAATTTTAGCGCCAAATTTAAAATTTTTTACAACATTTAGGAGTGAAACTTTAGCCATAGCAAGCGTCTCATGGATAGGAGATTGTATGACTAGCACATAACCGTATATTCAGAAAAATTTTCCACCCAAATATGTGTGGTTCGCCTTTAGATTTGATAGGAAAAGCATTTACTATTAGTGCTTATGAGTGTACCGGTAGTATTTAGATTCTAGAACTTGCGTTAGTGATGCATCCCGAGACCGCTAGTGAGACTACATTCGTGTAGTAGGATTTACTACATGATAAGAGGCATTAGGATCACCCTTGTGTTAAACCCATATCATAATTACTTGACCATTTAAGTCATATTACTTGGCTAGTTAAGTCAACTAATTTTTCCTACACCCTTAGCGTTGTACTCATTTTTAGTACACGAAACCCCTAGTACACCCCTCCGAGCCTATCTTATCGTTTCTAACTTTAAGCATTTTACTTAAAGGAAGAATTTGTTACACCCCACTTAAATGTACAACCAAATCGCCTTAGCCTTCCGTGTATGCGCTCATTTTTAGTGCATTATTGTTATTTGTTAAACTCTAAGTTAACTTTCTAATTGATTACATGGTTGCTAAGTCGAGTCATATCTTGTACATATTATTTTGGGACGATTGGGACTCATGGGTAAAGTACTTGTTTTATGGAGTAATGGGGAAGAACATCATTTATTACCCCCATATGTGCGTTAATATTTAAAAGTACTTCAAGTGTTTTGATTTTCTTAATTCGAGTCATTAGATTAGTTTATTGTAAAGTATGTAAAAATTCAAGTGTAAGGGGAATGTTCATTCCCTATGATGTATTATGTTGTATGGTAGGGTAAGAGTGTATGCCAAAAAAAAAAAAAAAAAAAAAAAAAAAAAAGAAAAAAAAAATCGAAAAAATCAAGAAAAAGAAAAAAAATAAAATAAAATAAAAAAAAAAGAAAAGAGAAAAAACATACGGACTACCATCCCTTTTTATTCTATGTTTATTTTATGTTTTTGTTATTTTTCATTTATTAGCTTAAGTGGAGTCTAGTCTTGGCTTAGCAACGCCATATTGTACATGTAATTGACCAAGATTGTTAACTCGCCACCAGTAAAACTTCCTTTATCCAACAAAACTGTGTATTTCATATCCCTACACCTAACGTTACAACCCTTTAAAAGACCTTTTTGATAGTTTATCCTAGGTGCTTACGCCATGTGGTGGAGGTTTGATCCTTTCCCAAGCCTATGGTAATCTATTTTGCTATGACAGGTAGTGAGAGATATCTTCCATTTCCATATTGTAATTTACACTTTATTACACCCGAGAGATGTGAGTATCTAAACACTATTTGTGAGGTGCTAGTGTATGACCTCCGGCTTGTCTATTGGTCTTTAGTGAAACGATTATTTGTTGTAATTACTCTTATATTAGTGTTAAATGACCCCTAACTTGTCTTTTGAGTAGAATAAAAGCGCATTTGCTTGAGGACAAGCAAATCTCAAGTGTAAGGGTATATGATGAGGCGAAAAATGATCCATTTTAGGGGGTCATTTAAGCCCGGAATTGAATTTATTTGATCAAATATTGCCCTAAATCGTTCCTTTTGTGATTTTAGGTACTTTGGGAGAGAAATCTGGAAAAGGAAGCAATTCGGACGTTTTTGGAGCATAACAGTGAAGAAAACGCCAAAGTCTTAATTTTTCATGCTGGGAACAGTAGGTGACGGCGTCAAGAGTAACTCCCTGACGGCGTCAAGAGCAAAATTCCATGACGGTCCAGTAGAGAATTGATGGCGTCACGAAGTAGGGCGTCAAGAGTTAAAGTCATGACGGCCTGGAAATGATTATCACATGACGGCGTCAAATGTAGATCAAGGCAGTCCGAGAAGAGTTTTGGCGGCGAGGTGACGGCGTCACAAGTTTAGTCTTGACGCCGTCAGACCCCTTTTCTTATATATAGTTTTCTAATTTTCACATTAAAAAGGAGAGAAGTTTTGGAGAAACCCTAAGTACGAATTTGGTGCGAATTTTACAGGTTTTTCAAGGGTTCCAAGCCCTCGATACCTTTCATGTGTAATTGAGATAAGTGTTCTTTTAATTCAATCAATATGTCTATGTGTTTGTTGTCTATATCTTGTTCTTGTCTTAATTCCATCATGCTAGGCTAGATCTATCTTGTGTTTGCTTGGATCTAATGAAACCTAGATGTTAATTATGTGTTGATTACTTGTTTATACTTGTCTTGGATGAATGATTTATATGTTAGGCTTAAGAAAACTGACAGATCTCCAATTGGTAACATGCTTGAACGTCTTAAGAAACATGAACCGACGCGCACTAGGTCTTTATTGGTTGTATTTAATGCATGAGCCACTGTTTATAATCCCTATGGTTGTGTTGGGCATGGTATAGGAGGAGATAAGTGCTCATAGAATTAGGGAGTTAAGTGTGCCACCCCATGAATGGTATTAAGGAATACGATCCGTCATCCATGCAATTATAACAAGTAATTAACGTGTAAAAGATGTCTAGGGAGTAGTGAAATCTAAGTAAACACATTTTCTCCACTTATTGCTCACAACTTTAGTATAATTTAGTTTATTTTCATTTCTAGTATTTTATTTTGATTGCATCTTTAGTATTGGGTTAGTTGATTAGCAACTAATTCCGCCCAAATCCTTCAAACCCGAGATTTTTACTTGCTTTCTAAAAAATATAAAATACAAAAATAATCATCCCTCACCTTTAGAACTAGTATTTAGGTTTTCTAATCCTAGCGACACTATTCCTAAGCTGAACGATCAATCCCCCCGGTACTTGTCACTATACTATACTACAACGATCAGGTACACTGCCTGGTGGGGGTTGTAAGCTTCTCGAGATCCTTCGAGAGGTAAAGCCTGGTGCAATTCCCACGCATCAAAAACTCGTTGAACTTTCAATCACGGTTCAACGTTTTCCACTTTCCTTGTATCATATCCTTGTTTCGTTTCTGAAAGTTGTGTTTATTGAACTCATTTTGTACCCGTTGCCAAAACGTATCTTTTGCTTGGGAACGACCGACTAGTGAATCCTCGCTAGCGGCCACATAACACTTTGCAAGTAATTTTTCTTCACTTGCTTGCCAACGTGTAATGACACATTCTTCGTTTTCTTCATCATCATTGATTGGTTCGGGGTCTTTGTTTTTTTGGACTTTCGTTTAACTCCGCGTTTTAATTTCTTTGGTGAAGAGGTAGGTGTTTCGGGAACTTCGTTTGTTTCCGTTTGAGAATGTTGTGATTGTTGAGTGAATTCGAGACTTTGGAAATCGGTATTTAGGGTGTTTTGTTATTGGCTTTCTTGTCAATATTGGAATGCTTGATGTTGTTGGAAAACTTCTTGACTCGACATAACAAATTGGTTTGGGTTATTCCAATTCGGATTTGACGATGAACCCATGTATGGGTTATTCCACCCATCGAGGAGGTTCGTGAACGAGTCGTTGTTGTTGCCTAGTGACATTTTTTTTGCTAATAGAAGTGTCGTATAGAATATATTGAGTAATGAAAGTGTGAAAAAAAGTGGTGTGTTAAATGGGTATTTATATTAGTTGGAAAATGGTTTTAAATTATTTTATTACTCCCTCCGTCCCATAATATAAGTCCACTTTGCTAGATTTGGTTGTCCCAAAATTAATATTCATTTTTATTTCAACCAATCAAATTGTTTGTAAGTGGGAGATAATGACTTTTTATTGGTTAGTATTGTAAGGGTCTCACTTTTCTTAAACTTTGTGAAATATGAAAGTGGACTTATACTTTGGAACAAAGGGATTATTATTTTTTAGGCAAATAGCCTTTTGTTAATGTTAGAGGGGGGTAAATGATTTTTTTGTTTTGAATCTAACGGCTAGTATGACGTGTCAGGGGGTTAAATGATTTTTTTACTTGCTACGCTCTTTAACGACGAGTTAAGCCACTAACGTCCCTCGTGAACGCAACAATCACTTGGACCTTTGGTGTGGTTAACGCCGGTTTAACGCGCGTTAAACCCATCTTAACGCAGGTTGCAAGTTACCATTGCTAATGCTCTTAGTGCATGTTCAATTTTTTCAATCATGTAGGTTTCATTTTAGTTTTTTAAGCGGAAACTTATTTATTATATTGCAAATAGTTATTTTGTTAATGTTGGAATTTGGAAGGGAATCCATATATAACAACATATTCGTTTATGAAAGTAGTGTCTTATTTTAGAGAGAGAAAAACAAGAGGTGAGGTATTGTATATAAGTGGGAGATTGAAGATGGTGGGTAGATGAGGGATGTTTTGGTTTAAACGAGGGTAAAATGGTTATTAAAAGAAAAATAAGATTACGAGAGATGTATGTGCCAGATGTTTCACCACCTAAGGATTATTGTTGCCAATATTATCGACAAAGGATGATTAGTGCCAGATTCTATAAACCATATGGATAATTTTTGTAGTTTACTCTTAATATACACAAATTGTTCTTTTTTAACAAAATTGCGTTTAATAAAAATTAAATAAACTTATAATTTAGTATAACTAAATGTGGTTACACTCAAATTTTTTTGTATATTTACATTTTAAAATGTGCTCAGTGAAAATGTGTTAGCAAATCCCATTGTCTATGGTTCTATACTATATAAAGAAAAAACAAATTTGTTTAAAATTTAAAAACTTAAAAAATGAGTAATATTGTTATAAATAAATAGCTTTACTTATAAAAAATAATGAAATATATTAAATATTTAAATACTTAATTACAATTTAAACCACTATCTTTCTTTATTTTTACTTACTCCACTCCCATAGTTTGCACATACAAATTGAAGCTACTATACATCATCATCGCTATGCGCGTATAAACGTCTAGTACACATAACATGTAAACAGAAATTGACATATTGTGAAAATTTAACAAGACAAACTCTTTTTTGCTTCTTCTTCCCTTTATAAGTTTATTAAATGCATTTTTATTAAAAAAAAAAAAAAAAAAAAAAAAAAAAAAAAAAAAAAAAACTATTTGAATTTATTAAACACACGTTAAATGTATTTTTTACACATTAAAAAGATGCATAGTAGACACCCGTTAGCAAATTGCTTATATAATATACTACTCTAGTATTTAGTATTCAAATCTTTTTACTATCTACAAGACAAACTCTGTCTAAGAGGGATGCGTGTCATAACGCAAAACCGGTGCCATTCCCACGCGTACTCCTCATTGGTGCTGACATTCGGGCGTTCTCCCCCCCCCCCCCCACCAACTGCGCGATTTCTGGCGTGAATTAATTGACGCCACACCATGTCCTTTTTTTTTTTTTTTTTTTTTTTTTTTTTTTTCCTTTTTGATTACAACGGCTAAAATCGGCTACTTTTCAGTTTTATTTGTTTTAACACATAGCCATTTTTACACACTATATAATATACACAACTATTTTTACACACAAACCAATATTTTCTTCTATTTCCATTTTCATTTCTTTAAATACAAACTATATCAAAAAATGACTCAATAACCAAATGATCCATTTTTCAACAATATTCTAGGTATATCCCAACATCATTTTCGTCAAATCCTCTTACACCTTCGTCCGAACACTCAATATATTCCTCCTTTTGGTAGCCAATACTCTATGCCGACATACACCCCCAAACAACTATTCCATCAACAACAAAAACTACTTAACCAACAATTTTAACATCTTCAACAAAATCCACCATAATTCCAACCATCACAACAAACATAACCACAAGAACCCGTAAAGAAAGGACACAAAGAAAAGGAAAAAGAGCCACAAAACGTACCACAATTGACATGCCCAACACAACCAATGACCCAACATGACCTCATAGTTGCTGGACGCCGGAGGAGGAAACGTTATTAGCCAAGTGTTATGTTGACGTTTCCGAGGATAACAAACTCAGAAATGACCAAAAGGACGAATCATTTTGGTACAAGGTTCTTTACGAGTTCAACAAAAGTTCTCTACATAAACATACCAAGGATATGTTAACGGGGAAGTGCGCAACGTTGAATACTTGTTGACGAGGAAGTGCGCAACGTTGAATGTTAATTGACAAAAGTTCAACGCTATCTACAAGCGTTTGCAATATTTGAGTAGTAGTGGGGAAAAGGAGGCTGATCTTTTGGCCCGTGTTAGGCTAGCATATCCTGATGAGTCAAAAGGGTCAAAAGCATTTGTTCAAGACGGGGCGTGAAATATATTGAAAAAACGCATCAAGTGGGATGCGACCGACCCCGTTGATCCTATTGATCTCATAGAACATGTCGAACTACTCAGAGATGATGCGAGACCATCTTCCCCGACAAATCACACCCCGGGAAAAAAACTAAATCGCAAACCACGTCGAGCACCGCAGGAAGTAACTTGCCGGATTTTGAGGATACTTTACAAAATGAGTTTAGACTCAAACGGGAAGGTGCTCAATCGGTGTACTAGGTGGCGAAGGAGAAAGACCAGAGACAATAATGCGGTTGGATGAAATGAAGTTTCTCACCACTAGCACCAAAGATATGTCGGATGAGAATGCCTACATGATTAACCTACAAAAGAAATCCGTCAAAAATATACACGTGACAATTAATTATCGTAATGTACTTTTTTTGTATTGTTTCGTATGTTTCCTTTTTGTATGTTTTTTCTTTTAATTTTTTTATTTTCATATTATAATATATTATAATTTGTATATTCGAATGATAATAAGTTGATTTGAAAAATAAAAAAATAAAATAAAATTATGAGTCCTAAAAAGGTGATATGACTTGAGTTAGATGGTAATTTTAGTATCTGAATATAAAAATAAAATACTGATATGACATTGAAATAACAAAACGACTCAAGCCATTATACCCGTCATTGTAATTCAACAATTATAGTGTTTCAAAGTGATTGGTAAAAAATAAATAAATAAATCAATCAATTATTGGGTCAAATGTATTAAAGTTAGATGGATTGGTCTAATGAATTAGTCATAGGTATTGCGTCACCCAATTCCACTTCTAAAATCGTTAAAATTAATAAATAAATTCCACTTGTAAAAGTACTGAACTGTTAGATGGATTGGTCTAAAAATGGATTAGTCATATTTATTGCGTCACCCAATTCCACTTCTAAAAGCACTAAACCGCAAATCTGCGTTCCATTTATCTAACAAAAGTAATCAACTCATTATTGATTAGGATATGTTTGACGATAGGGTTGAGGAGGAAAATTCAATTACATACCCTTATTTTGGTGCATATCAAGGATAAATTCTCACCATTCATATAGTTTAATCTGATGGTGAGTGATTAACCAAGGAAACCTAAATCCATAATTTTTTCCTTTTTTTTTTTTTTTTTTTTTTTTTTTTTTTTTTTTGTCTTTTTGTCTTTATTATATATATATATATATATATATAGGGTAGGGATCCAGTAAGAAGAAAAACTAAAATAGGAAGAATAAGAAGGATTTCTAGCCACACATTTTAAATAGGAGGGAGAATTTTAAGGGGAGATGCATCTATTTTTATAGATGCATCTGAAATGAGTGGTTGTGGTTTCTTCTTATCATTCTTATTTTAAGTTTTCTTCTTATTTGATCCTAACTCTATTATATATATATATATATATATATATATATATATATATATATATATATATATATATATATATATATATATATATATATATATATATATATATATATATAACTCTATTTTGTGTCACCTTTTTTTTTTCACAAATCCACTTTTTTTTTTCTAATTCATTTTTTTTAATAATTAACGTTTTTTTCCTTCCGATTTCATACGTTTTCGTCAGTTTTCAAATGTTTTTGTCCGTTTTTTACGCTTTCGTCTACTTTTAAACGTTTTCGTTCGTTTTTATACGTTTTTGTTCGTTTTCATATATTTTTGTCCGTTTTCATACGTTTATATACGTTTTCGTCCGTTTTCAGACGTTTTTGTCCGCTTTCATAAGTTTTCGTCTGTTTTCAAACGTTTTCGTCCTTTTTTATGTTTTCGTCTCTTTTCAAACGTTTTCATCTGTTTTCGTCCGTTTATATACGTTTTCGTCCGTTTTCATACATTTTTGTCTGTTTACATATATTTTCGTCTATTTTTTATGTTTTCGTCCATTTTTTTACGTTTTTGTCCATTTTTTGACGTTTTTGTCTGTTTTCATATGTTTTCGTCTGTTTTTATACGTTTTCGTCCGTTTTCTTACGTTTTTGCCTGTCTACGTTCGTTTCATACATTTTCATTCGTTTTAAGACGTTTTCGTCCGTTTTTATACGTGTTTTTACGCTTTCATACATTTTAGTCTATTTTCGTACGTTTTAGTCCGTTTTCTTACATTTTCGCCCATTTTCGTCCATTTTCATATGTTTTCGTCCAATTTCGTTCGTTTTCGTTTTTTTCATACGTTTTTGTTCGTTTTTCATCCGTTTTCCATTATTTTCACCCATTTTTCATATTGTTTTTGTCCGTTTTCATACGTGCTTTTACGCTTTCATACGTTTTTGTTCGTTTTCATACGTATTCGTCCATTTTCTTAAGTTTTCATTTGTTTTCTTACGTTTCTGAATATTACAAGTGATATTCATAATATCACTTGTGATATTCAGAATATCACTTGTGATTTTCTTCTGTTTTCATCCAGTTTTTTACGTTTTCCAAATATTTTTGAATATCACTTGTGATATTCAGAATATCACGGAATATCACTTGTGATATTATGAATGTCACTTATTATATTCAGAAACGTATAAAAATTTCTAAAAACGGCTAAAAGCATTTAAAAATGGACGAAAATGAATGAAAATGGATGAAAACGTATGAAAGCGTAAAAACACATATGAAAAAGGATGAAAATGTATGAAAAATGAATGAAAACAAAAGAAAACGGATGAAAACAAACAAAAACGTATGAAAACGAACGAAAACATAAGAAAACGAACGAAACGTAAGAAAACGGACAAAAACGTATGAAACGGACGAAAGCGTAAAAAAACGGATGCGAACGCAAGACAATGGACGAATGTGCATGAAAGCGGACAAAAATGTATGAAAGCGTAAAAGCACGTCTCAAAACAGATAAAAACATATGAAAAATGGACAAAAACGAAAGAAAATTGATGAAAACGTATTAAAACGAACGAAAATGGACGAAAATGTATGAAAACGGACGAAAACGTATGAAAACGAACGAATATCACTTGGGATTTACTTATGTTTTCATCCATTTTCTTACGTTTTCCATACGTTTTTGAATATCACAATTGATATTCAGAGTATCACTTGTGATTTTCTGAATATCACTTGTGATTTTTTGAATATCTATCACTTGTGGTTTTTGAATATATCACTCGTGATTTTCATGTTACAAAACATTAGTTGAAAATCACTTATGATATTCAGAAAATCACTTGTGATATTCGTGGTACTCAGAATATCACTTGTGATATTCAGAAAATCAAAGAATATCACATGTGATATTCATAAAATCACTTGTGATATTCAGAATATCACTTGTGATATTCTGAATATCACAGAATATCTCTTATGATATTCAGAAACGTATGCAAATGTCTGAAAAAGGCCAAAAGCATTTAAAAATGAAAGAAAATGAATGAAAACGGATGAAAACGTATGAAAGCATAAAAAGACATATGAAAAGGACGAAAATGTATGAAAATAGACGAAAATGAAAGAAAACGTAAGAATACAGACAAAAACGTAAGAAAACGGATGAAAACGTATGAAAATAGACGAAAGTGTGGTAATCAAATATCACTTGTGATATTCTGAATATCACAGAATATCACTTGTGATATTCAGAAAATCAAAGAATATGATATTGAAAAAATCACTTGTGATATTCAAAATATCATGGAATATCACTCGTGATATTCAGAATATCACTTTTGATATTCTGAATATCACAGAATATCTCTTGTGATATTCAGAAACGTATAAAAACGGCCAAAAGCATTTTAAAAGAGAGTAAAATGAATGAAAATATATGAAAACGTATTGTGAAAACGTAGAGGGGGGGGGGTGTTGAATACGTTACCGTTTAAAACTCTTTAAACTTGTTGTATCAAATATCTATTCTTAGCTTGTTCTAATATGAAAGATGTTAAGTTTAGTTTATGGCTAGCATAAACTTAAGACATGTTATCATACAAGCATAATCAACAAGTCACAACACAAAACAATCACATAATGCAAACATTAAAGTAAAGCAATAAGTAAAAGGAAAGTGCAAACCGAACACGAGGATTTATAGTGGTTCGGTCACGGATCTCCTCTCCGCCCTACTCTACTCCTCGAGTACCCAACTCGAGAGTTACTTCACTAGATCAACAACCTCCCTTCTCGGCGGAGAAAACCTTACAATCGTCGCTTACGCTTTATCTTGCACAAAGCTAGATACCGAGTTCTTTTACAAGGTACAACCACTCCTATTGTCGCTTATACAATATTTCCGACACTAAGCTAGATGTCGAGTTCTTTACCAAGGGTACAACCACTCCCGCTATGTTTTGTGGCCCAACATAAAAACCTTGTGTTTTATGGCACAAACACATAAACCATCTAAACTATATTGTGATGATACAATGATGATCCAAGACATAAGATATGAATGACTAATCTACATGACTAATCTACATTGTTCGCTACTGATCTAGATATGTGTTTTATGATGGAGAGAAAGTATGTTCAATGTCATCAACATAAAAACTAGCAAGTGGTTTGATATTTATAGGTAAACCAAACATCAGGTCTGGCAGATACGACGGAACCCTCAGATGGGTTCTGCCCGTGTACCTCCAGGGTTCCGCCAGGCTGACAGTAGGTTTTGCAATAAATCTTTCCAAACCAACCGTCACATCAACTAAATTCTAGTCAAACACACATTGAATCAAAGTATAATGCTTCCAAAAATGTGTAAGAAGTCTTATGGAAAGTCAAACACTCAACCTTTCCATAAATGCACATGATGTGATGTATATATATATTTCTATTTTAAGATTAAGAAATATATATATGAAAGTAAACTTGTAAAATGTATATATTACCTATGTAATGTTGTTATAGTAAGTTAATGAGTTACTGAAAATGTTTGATTCCTAATGTCATCACATTTTTATCATTTGTAAAAACTTACTAATATTACTTTAACACCTAAAGTGGTACTTATTCTATTTGACACCTAAAGTGCACTTTGACACCTAAAATACTTAAAGACCCTAAAAGTATTTTAGTCATTCTAAATGGTTGGTCAAGGGGTTTGATCATAATGCTACATAACAAACATGTACGAACCTGTGTTGTAGCATACGATGACTCGAGACGTTGAGAGGTGTTGAATGTTTGTTGAGACAAAGTATGATTACAAGTAACTTGTACATTTTACGTTATGTATCAAGTTATACGTTTGTCATCAATCAAAATAAACGAGACTGTATAGATTAAATATCGTAATATTTGCACTAACAATCTCCCCCTTTTTGATGATGACAAAATATGTAAACGTTATAGAACGGAAAATGTAAAAAGTTACTTGTGTTCGTATAACTTACTTGTATCCGCAACACCTTCTACATTTCCTTCTCCGTTTACATTCTTCTCCCCCTTTTGTCGAAACAAAAACGGGTGTGTTCTTGGAGTTAACTTAATTTCACCCCGAAATGGCGAGCTTGCATCATCCCTAGTGAAGTTAATTCTTCAACTCCAATTTCCTAAGGTTGTTGCGTCCCTTAGGTTGTTAGCGGATCTATAGATCAAATTAAGTTTCTTGACCTACATCAAGGTTAGTGTTGTGCAACATAAAAATTATACGAAAAATGCATGATGAATAAAATGCATGTTGGACTATGTTGACTTATCTCCTTCTTTTTGTCGAAACACAAAAGTGTGTCGAAGAATGAGAATAAAGATAAATATGTGCATGCTTCCCCTAGATTGTAGCTCCCCCTTGATCAATACTCCCCATTGCTAGGGTCCCAACGTATATGACACAAGAAATAAGAAAGCTACAAAAACAAAGGTTAGTGCATGATTAGCTCCCCCTTGATCAATACTCCCCGTTGCGAGGGTACCAATGTATATGATGCAAGGATAAGAAAGCTACAAAAGAAACAAAGGTTAGTGTATGATCGACTCCCCCTTGATCAATACTCCCCGTTGCTAGGGTACCAATGTATATGATTCAAGGATGAAGAATCCTACAAAATAAATGTTAGTATAAGACAATAATTTTCCTATGCTTGACGGAAGCTCCCCTTGTTTTAGGGCGTCAATATGAACCTACAAAACAAAAGTTAGTATAGTGAAAGTTTTGTCTTTAGACAAGCATGTTCTCTACAACAACGTGTATAGAAGATGCAATATGAGTGCTTGATGGATATTCGTCCTACGTCAAGAAGCACCTATAATGAAAGAAGGAAAATATTCTATGCAAACATCATCCTTAGATGATTATGCTATATACGATCGAGCGTATATAATGGTGAACCTACAATGAAAGAGTTGGTGCAATATATTTCATCTCAAATAAAAGTAAGATGTAAATATATAAATGATATAAGCGACTCAAAGTAGAGAACCATGAAACCAAAAAATCTCATGAGGTGTATGTTGCTAAGAAGAAATGCAATCATAAGAAAAACATGAATATAATATGATAGGAACCTACTAAGCAAAGCCTAGAAGGAAGACATGAGGTTGAAATGCTTAAAGAGGATGGTGCTAATGGTGGTGATGGGTAGACAACTATTTAAAGAATTAGAAGCTCGTGTGTATAGCAAATGTTCTAACAAAAGATAAAGATAGAACATATCGACTCATGCAATCCTAAAATTCACAACTCGAGGGATAAACAACGAATATGACTTTATCATCTACCAAAGATGATGTATCTTGCCATAATACATGCTTGAATGGAATTGAAAGGAAGTAAGGACAATAAGCACCTAGGAATAAAAATTCCATATGAAAAGAGTAAAAAAAAATGCTAAATACCTATATGAGGATGAGAATGACATCATATGATGCGAGAGTGTTGGTTAGACCAACGTGTTGAGAAAGTGTTGGGAATGATGGTTTTGATTAATATATCGTTTGTGCTGACAATGACGTGCATGATATGTGTTGAGGAAGAAGAGGATGAGATCTTATGATGGTGTTCTTGAAAATGAGGTTTTGAAGTCCTAGTTTTGAGAGAAGAATCGGTTTAGTTTTTGGTTGTGGAAGTGAATAAATTTGTCAAACACATGATGTGTTTTTCACTTGATGAGATATTGGGGTGAAAGAGGCTTGAACTATTAAAAAAGAGAAAAAGGTCAAAGGCTTGAAGCACTTGTGGTTTTGTGAACCGACTTTAACTAAATGGAGTGTACCTATGTGTTGGTATTTTAGGGTGTAAGAAACATGAGTAGATGTTCTTTAAATACAATTTGACAAAATACAAATATGTGAATGAATTTCTCTCCTCCTCAATAGGTGGACATCCAACATATTGTCTAGTGCATTGTATAAAGAATGATGATGTAGTGTTTAGGAGGTTGTAGGTTAATGAAAATGATGAGCTTGGTAATGTTTTTACGGATGTTGGTTAGCATACAAAGAACTTTATCCTTAAAGTCATGTAGCTCTTCTCTATCAGTGCGAGATAATTGTATGACGTGGCATGTGGTTTTCTCAAAGGAGGTGGAAAGGATTAGAGTATTGTTATCGAGGTGATTTTGGAAAGCGGAAGCACTATGCGAATTAGAAAGAGGTTGATTGAAAGATATCCAAACACAAATTTCAAATCTCTAATACTCGATCCTATTAGCTATAAAACTATATGCAAGTGTAGGGGTTCCATAAAACATATTACTAATCCACGTAGCAATAAAGGGATTATAGTTATGCGAGATGAGCATATAAAAGCTAGAACGAAGTGAGATGGCAAGTGATTAGTTCTCAATCCACTAAAACACATTTGTTAGTGACAAAAAATGTCAACAAGATAAAAATCTAAAGACATTATCTAATACAAACAACGCATTCGACTACTAGACATAAAGTTACCACATAGCAACAAATAATTATACTAAGCAATAGCATGACATTATTTAAAACACTTCATTGTGAAATTGTTTTGTTGTTAAGCTTAGACACTTAAGCATATAACAATCTATGTGATAAATTTGTATGATAAAACATCTTCTAAATGTTTATCATACCAAGAGTACTTCTACAAATAATAAGTGCACACGAAGTGAACAAATAGTGTGACAAAGTTACGAACGAGACAAGACGAAAAATTTATGCAACCCATGTTTAAACGATAACATTTTGGAGCAAGTATTATATAGATCATCCTAAGCATGGATCTAATAAATGACAACAACATACACAAGTTTTCAAATATATGAATATCATATAAAAGCATAATGTACCAAAATGACATATCATGAGTTAACAAGTAACATGTTAATCATGCAAAACATCATATAAGTAAAGAATGAAAATATCATACAAATCATGTTGATATATAGTAACACGAAAAAAATAAGCATGCAGGCATCATAAAGATATAACCAAGATTTACACATGAATCAATCAAATAGTTATCATGGTTATGTTAAGATGTCCAATCATATCAAACAAATAACATGTAATCGACACATGTATGTGTAATGCAAAAAGATTTTAATCTTTGTGTTTGGAATCTATGGTTGAATGATCTAAAGAGAGACATCTTTTATGTTGAGTTTGAGTATGTGTTATGAGAGTGATTTGATCATCAAAGACAAAGAGATGTGTTTGTGTGTGATAATGGAATATGTTAAGAACGTTCTCAAGAGAGATCTTTGGAACAAGTGTATAAAGTTACCAACTTTATTGGATCTTGTCTATGCTCTAGAGATGTGTGGGATATGCATAAGGTTTGAACTAGATTATGAGCAAGGTTTAGTTATGATGAACGCTTGAAAGGAAATAGACACACAAGAATGAAAAGATGATGAGGAAGCTCTAGATCCTAGAAATTGCAGATGTTGATTTGAGGTTTAATGAGACATATGCAGAAGTTAAAAGTATTGCTAATACTTTAATAACTTGTGAAAGTGATACTACTTAAACCTAGTGTAATTGAATGTGTGCTTCATGCTCATTTGATGGTGAAGGTTCTAATCCTATAGGTGGTAAAGTATGGTTGACGACCGAGAGTGGATATGTGAAAAGAGGTGGTGATTGCTTGACAACACTTGAAGCTTGGATATCTTCTTTGTGTCCTCCACTTGCTAGAAAGTGGAAAAGACACATTTCATAATGAAATTCACTTGACTTTTGACGATATAGACAAATATGTTAATGAGTGTATGGATATGACAATTGCCCTTTGTTTCAAAGAGCGACACAAGGTTGAACATAGGTTTATGTATCATGAAAGGTGGTTTAATCTTAATGGGTTAGGTTGTAGTGGGGATGACACACTTGTTTGGTTACATTGTGGAATCTTCTTGTGAAGATGACTAGGTAGAGTTATTGGTGAAGATGATATTGACTCTTGGTTTCTTTGAGGGCATGGAAATGGTGGATGACTCGATATTGATAGGACAAAGGATAACTTGGTTTCTCATTTCACATTGGTTGTTTGAGGTTTGAGTGATGAAAGGTTATGAGGAATATGCTTGAAGTTTTGCTCATGTTTGTGAGGCTTATGGGCTGAGATATATCACATGGTAAATGTGATGAGATGATGGTTAAAGAACAAGTGAACTTAAGTGCTAAATGTTTAAGGATGAAAACCTATTGACATTTGTTTTTGTTCCTATTGATTGGGAGAGTACTATAATAAGTGTTCTAGTTGTGATGAGTGTTTTAACAAACATTGTTAAAATACTTGGGTGTTGATTTTCGGATATGACATTTAATGACTACGGTAGTAAGTCAAGTTTACTTGAATATTTCGAACGAAATACTTAAGTTGTCAATCCTACTTAGTTGAGATTGGATAACATAAAAGGATAACAATACTCGATAATACATCTATAACTTTAAGAGTAAGTTATGAATCGATGTAAATCCTTATCGTCTTGAAGGATGACACATTATTTTCATGTTAACCAAGTGAGGTAACATATGTAGATACAAGACAATATCTATAGTCATAAGTTGGACTTGTGATTTCGATATTGTATGTAATCTTTGCAAATAACGAGTCCGGATTGGTTAGGAAGTTGTCAATTTACAAATCAAGCTAATGAATGAGTAAAGGACAAAAGAATGCAGTGAGTGTGTGTAGTGATCACAAATACTCAATGGTTCGAGGATTGCAAGGAACAAGTTTCCGGATTCTTTCCTCTAAGGAGAAAGGTATCCTGGATTATTTTTGTGAAGTTTGAAAGTATCATTATAGATGATTATCTTCTAGGTGCAGGTGAGATGTCCTAATCCTAATATGAGTGAACATTAGTGAGAAGAATCCTAGTGATGAAAGTGAGTGATCTTGAATGAGGGATTTAAATGAAAATTTAAAAATGAAGATGCAGGACTGGTGGAACCCTCAGAATACACAGGCGGAACCCAGTTTTTGGTTCCGCCTGATCCGCTGGGCCAAATTCTGGAGTACCCAGAAATTACACTGGCGGAACCCAAAATTTGGATCCGCTAGTTCCGTCAGATCTGAAAAAAGTGGCAGTCCACTATTTTGACTATCGAGACGATTTTCAAATTTTTCGAAAACTCCTAAAAACAAAACTTTATACCATATCTGATTAGGAAATGCAAGAAATGGATGTAGAAACACTCTTACCGATAGACTTAGACGGGGGCTAGCGAATTTCACTACACTTTGTAAATATCCATAAACTTGAAAATTTGACAACATCCTAAATGTTGTCTACCTGCATATCCGTTAGTACGAGACAATGTATAAAGATAACAAAAGATCCTAGAAGTAAATATATCCATGAAACACATTGTTTAACTACCAAATAGTTCAAATTTCAAGTAGTGCCAAACACTCCTTAACAATGGACATTTATTGACTCCCGAAACTCGTTCAAGTATCCTAATAATACTTGGAACATATGCACCTAATTAGATGTGATAGATTAAAACCAAAAACACATATTCTAACACATGTTAGCATATAGATTAAGCCGAGGATTATGAGCTTACCATAAATAGAAATTAAGCCAAACGTGGAAAATTGATAACAACAAAGTGTTATCATCCAAACATGATACAGTTAGTTTACATGATCAATCAAAGATAAGTTTCTATTGTATAGCACAACACATTCATTAAACATCATTGTAGAAGCATGTATACCAAACACCTTTTTACAAGAATACTACATGTTTAAAAATGTAGTGACTCATTTAGACGCGTGACCATATTCCAAGATATTTAATTAGTATTACTTAATCCTCATTTCTAAGTGAATTATGCAAAATAATCACATAACATATGCAAGGAATAATATCTAAATCAATAAGCAATACAAACACAAATTTTCAACTTAGTACACACAATCTAGCAAATATCCTATTGTGTATAAACATGAATTCGACAAACAAGCAAATGAATATCATAACAAGATAGACACTCATGAATCACAGTTAAACAAATGCAATCACAACTTTCAATAAGCAAATACCATATATGCATACAACTAAAACAAGTAGTTATTTAGCATAACATAAAAAGAAATATATTTTTCGTCACTTTGCGTTTATATATGACGATGTATGCCAAGCTTGATTAGTTTTCTTTGCATATATGAATATCACAAAATTCTTTAGTTTCAAAGAAAATAATGTCAATTTTCAAAGGATACTAACTTGTATTGCCTAACTCAAAAGTTTGAGTTTCTACGTCAAAACGAAACTTGATATTTTGGACACATTGAAGTATTTGGTTTAATATTTTGACTTCAGATTAGATTTAGGTCATAACATCATTTTTAAAAGAAATTAGACACAATTCCCTTCAAATTGATAGGTGGCGCGACTCTTACGGACTTACGGTTAATTAGTTATGAGTTTTTGATGTTTACAAAAAAATTTGACTGTGCAGCCAAGGAACCCTCGTCCAAAGTGCAACGAACCCTTCTGAGGGTTCCGCGGGATCCGCGGGGTCTGCTGTAACAAATTTTCACAAAATGCTAAAAGCATGTATTTCGCATAGCGAGAATATGTAGGACTTACTAGATTTGTTAGTAAACATATAATGCACCTATTTTAACATCATTACTTCTTATGTGACTTATCTAAACATTTACGCAAGTGACTTTTCAACTAAATTTATAGTTAACCCAAACACTCCTTTTAAAACCGTATTTTACGTACATTAGCTCTAACCACATAATTTGACACTTACAAATTTTTAAGAAATGTTTTCTTTTATTTTTCAAGGACACCTTCAAGTTTGTATACAAAGTAATATTTAACCGCAAAATTTCTAAGTATACTTAACGAAACATTTTTCATATTATATTCCACTTCAATGGTAATTTGATACATGGATCGTGCTCCATTTTAAAAACCATTTGTTTTGAAAATAAGAGCTACGAAGCTCTGATGCCAATTGTGAAAACGTAGAGGGGGGGGGGGGGGTGAATACGTTACCGTTTAAAACTCTTTAAACTTGTTGTATCAAATATCCATTCTTAGCTTGTTCTAATATGAAAGATGTTAAGTTTAGTTTATGGCTAGCATAAACTTAAGACATGTTATCATATAAGCATAATCAACAAGTCACAACACAAACAATCACATAATGCAAACATTAAAGTAAAGCAATAAGTAAAAGGAAAGTGCAAACCGAATACGAGGATTTATAGTGGTTCGGTCACGGATCTCCTCTCCCCCCTACTCCACTCCTCGAGTACCCAACTCGAGAGTTACTTCACTAGATCAACAACCTCCCTTCTCGGCGGAGAAAACCTTACAATCGTCGCTTACGCTTTATCCGGTACAAAGCTAGATACCGAGTTCTTTTAAAAGGTACAACCACTCCTATTGTCGCTTATACAATATTTCCGACACTAAGCTAGATGTCGAGTTCTTTACCAAGGGTACAACCACTCCCGCTATGTTTTGTGGCCCAACATAAAAACCTTGTGTTTTATGGCACAAACACATAAACCATCTAAACTATATTGTGATGATACAATGATGATCCAAGACATAAAAGTCTAATGGATATGAATGACTAATCTACATGAACTTCTTGAATAAGAAGTCTTCAATCATTGAGGATGTCAAGTGCCCTTGAATCTTCATATGTTGGAATGCTTTAATGAATGATGACGTCAAGATCTTAGTAACCTTCTTGGTGGATCATGACGTATGATGTGCTTACAACAAAGATGAATGTTAGAAGCATTATGATCATTATTGAAAGGGTGACTCATGTATGTTTCTACATTGTTTGCTACTGATCTAGATATGTGTTTTATGATGGAGAGAAAGTATGTTCAACATCATCAAGAGAAAAACTAGCAAGTGGTTTGATATTTATAGCAAAACCAAACATCAGGTCTGGCGGATACGGCGGAACCCTCAGATGGGTTCCGCCCGTGTACCTCTAGGGTTCCGCCAGGCTGACAGTAGGTTTTGCAATAAATCTTTACAAACCAACCAAAGTCACATCAACTAAATTCTAGTCAAACACACATTGAATCAAAATAGAATGCTTCCAAAAATGTGTAAGAAGTCTTATGGAAAGTCAAACACTCAACCTTTCCATAAATGCACATGATGTGATGTATATATATATTTCTATTTTAAGATTAAGAAATATATATGAAAGTAAACTTGTAAAATGTATATATTACCTAAGTAATGTTGTTATAGTAAGTTAATGAGTTACTAAAAATGTTTGATTCCTAATGTCATCACATTTTTATCATTTGTAAAAACTTACTAATATTACTTTAACACCTAAAGTTGCACTTATTCTATTTGACACCTAAAGTGCACTTTGACACCTAAATACTTAAAGACCCTAAAAGTATTTTAGTCATTCTAAATGGTTGGTCAAGGGGTTTGATCATAATGCTATATAACAAACATGTACGAACCTGTGTTGTAGCATACGATGACTCGAGACGTTGAGAGGTGTTGAATGTTTGTTGAGACAAAGTATGATTACAAGTAACTTGTATATTTTACGTTATGTATCAAGTTATACGTTTGTCATCAATCAAAACAAACGAGACTGTATAGATTAAATATCGTAATATTTGCACTAACACGTATGAAAGCGTAAAAACATATATGAAAAAGGACGAAAATGTATGTACAATGAACGAAATTGAAAGAAAACGGACGAAAACGTAGAAAACAGACGAAAGCGTAAGAAAACGGATGAAAACACAAGAAAACAGACGAATATGTATGCAAACGGACAAAAACATATGAAAGCGTAAAATCACGTCAGAAAATGAATGAAAACGTGTGAAAAATGGAAGAAAACGAAAGAAAATGGATGAAAACGTATTAAAACGAACGAAAACAGACGAAAATGTTTGAAAACGGACGAAAACGTATTAAAACATACAAAAATGGGCGAAAACGTAAGAAAACGGACAAAAGCGTATGAAAACAGACAAAAACATTTGAAAACAAACGAAAACGGGTGAAAACGTAAGAAAACGGACGAAAAATTATGAAAACGGACAAAAACGTAAAAAAGCAGACGAAAATAGACAAAAACGTATGAAAACGGACCAAAAACGGGCGAAAACGTATGAAAGGGGGAAAAAATAAGTGAACTAAAAAAAGTGAATTGTTGAAAATAGACAAAAAAAAAAAAAAAAAAAAAAAAAAAAAAAAAAAAAAAAAGAGAAAGGTAGAAAAAAACATGGACTTAGGTTGTCCTATTTAATCTTAGGTTAATCCTTACCATTAGATCAAAATTAATGAAATGTGAGGATTTGTCCCTTAGTATGCTTCAAAATATGAGTATGCAAAATAAAGTGCCTCTAGGGTTGAGACTTATATTATTATAAGCCGAAATTAAATTTTTTATTTTTATAAACTTGTTTGACAAATGAGCATTTATTATTGCAAAATTACTAAAAAGAATATAATTAAATGAATTTTTTTATGTTAGATATTCTTTTGGCTAAATAAGTAATTTATTATTCAAAAGTCCCGGGCTAAAGTTTTTAACCCTTTTTATGGGGCTAAAGTTTTTAGCCGACTTATTTTATAAGCCCTTCCATAAGCCTCATGACAAACGAAACATATTTTATTAGCCGACTTATTTTAAAAGCCTAAGCTCGTATAAGCCCTTGCCAAACACAGCTTAGTAAAATGATTTTTGAGCAATATTGTCTTTTGAAATAGGGTGAGCATGAGACCGTTTGAGGTGTGCTTTGGCTAAAACGAAATTCTAAACTAGAAAAACCCTGCAGCAAAAATTTGGTTTGGTTTTTTTCTTTTGGTTTTCGGTTTTGTTGCTCACCCTGTTTAGAAATTTAAAGAAGATTTATCAAAGAAAACAATACTGTCATCAAATTAAGTACTTGTGTCATGTTACGACATGTTGGTGTGAAAAACTTCAAATCAAGTAGTCGCGGGTTCAAATCTTACTTATGATATGTGTGAGACAAACATAATGTGTATGTTGTGAAATACTTTTCATTAAAACATTAAATAAAGTAGACAATACTGTCATACACATAGAAACAACCAAGAGCTCGGGACGAAACACATGGAGCCCGTCCCTAAAGGTGAGAGTAACATTGACGGAATTGATATCTAAAGATGCATGGTGCTTTAATTTCATATTATTCAAAAAGGCAATTTGAAATTGGGACGGAAAGCACAAATAAAGGTAAAGTAGAAAAATATCATGTTCGGACATACGAGACTAAGAGGTCAAAACTTTATGCCAAAATATCAGACGCCTAATACGGTTAGGTACATTAGTATTTCTTTAATACATTTCATATGGTTGAAGAAAACATTCATTGAATACTATGTTCTTTACCGGCTGGAAAAGGTCTTAACCGTTTCATATAAGATTAGAAACACATTTCGGTCAACATGAACATCGTATCCTTCTCAGTTTCGTTGCCATAAACAACATGCACATTTGATGAGAAAAATGTCACCTGGGGTGCAGGGGTGTGTAAACGAGTTGAATCGATTCGAACTTTGACATGACTCGAATCGACTCGAAAATATTATATTTGCCCGAGCTTGACGAGCCTTCATGAGGGATGCTCGATTCGTTTTTATTTTTTTAGAACGGCAAGTTTAACTACCTCGTAATAACCATAAATCTATCTCATATGTCTTAAGCAGGACTTGAACCCACAACCATTTTGTTGAGGAGCTTCTCCTCATGGGATATGATTGGGACACAAGCCCTTTGGTAGAGACGCTCAATCTCTGCTTGAGAAAGATTAAATTCGGATCGAGCTCAACTCGATAAGCTCAATATATTTCTAACGGTGTGCTTTTTAAATCAAGTAAAACTGACATATAAGATAACATTTAAATTCAGTTCGAGCTTGATTCGAAAAACTCGATACATTCATAAATAAGTATTTATATTTAGGGAATATATTAGCTATAATATTTTGTAGCCAATTGGCTACAACTTTGTGCTATAAATGCGGGTCTCTGATTTTTTTTGTGAGTCGCTGATTCTTTTCTGTGGGTTCTGATTCACTGTTTGTGTATCTTTTGTGAATGATTGTAGCTAATTGGCTACAAAAATTGTAGCCAAACTATTCCCCTATATTTAATGTATTTATAAACACGTCCCATATAAAAGCTTGATAATAACTCGAGCCAAGCCTATATAAACTCGAGCGCGACTTGTTATACATTTCAACCTCATTCCACGCGCTCGAGCTCAAGCTCAGGGCTTGATAAAGTTCAGCACAAACGATATTGAGTCGAGTTCGAGCTCGAGTTTCTTGATAAAAGCCCGACACATTAAAGCCCATGCTTGGATGGTCTTATGGGCTAGCCACTTAACATTTGTGTCACTCGATACTTAACAAGACACATACTTATTTTAAAACCAATAAAAAAATATGGCAACAAAAAAATAAATGTATACAATACGGAAAAATGCATACAATACGGAAAAATGCACCAATGCATAAAACACTTATAGTTTGGCCATCTTATTCAACAACATAAACCTAATAAACCTACCATTACATCCTAAACTTACACAAAAACAGAAATAGTAAAAACAACCCGAAAACATTAACAAGAAACTGCCGATACAGCAATCAACTTTTCCATAAAGAATCTGTTAGCTAAATAAGCTCTTATTCGGTCGACCCATTTACAAGCGTTGCGCCAACCCGGAAAAACGAAGAGGCCGACCATTTACTGTTCTTCCTCCCTCTTTTGTTACGTTTTTACATAATGATTTGATAGTTATAGTTATAACAACAATAGGTAAATACAATTACTTATGTATCTGATATGATATCAAGGGAGGACAAAAGAAAAAAAAAACGCGTCTACATACTTTTTTATGATCTGTGCGGTTATTTTAATTGAACGAAGGTGGGGTTTTGTTTTTATTCAGAGGAGTCGACAAGTTTCTGGTTGCGACGGATGCTTGAACTGCTGCTTGGCTTGATGGTGGGACCAGTAAGCGTGTGCAGCCAAGACCCTGTCTAAGAGTTCCTGAGGCACTGGTTCGCCTCTTCTTTGTTGTGGTGATATTCTTGCTGTGTGCACGAGTGTTTTCCACTTATCCTGCATAACAGACCAATCAAAACAAGCCACGTGTTATTAGAACAACGTTAAGAAATATGATCCTAACAACAAGAACTTTTTAAACAAGGGACGAGCAGAGTTAAATAAGTACACTTAAAATTCTTAATAAAAAATTGTTGCAACTTGTATGAAACTGATTACAACTATAATTACTTTACCCAAAATTTGCTTACTGTAAAGAGTATAATTCTTTTAATTTGTTAACACTATATCTAACAACTAAGCAGATCACGTACCTTCAAATCAACATAAGTGCGGTGCTTTGCATTATCAAAGGCTCTTAATTTGACATCACGCCACCTAAATGATCAAAAAAACAATTTTAATCAAATTCAAAATTACATGAACACAATCTTTAATTTAGAGAAGAAATAATCACGAAAACATACCTTCCAGTTCCAAGCTTTTCAACAGCTTGAACCAACGCTTCCACCTCAGAAACTGAGAACGGTCGACGAATCCTACGTTGTGCAACCTCAGATCGCTTGCATTTTCTCAAAGGAACCACAGACAGCGCCCTTGGAACCGTTACCAAAGCCCTGGAATCCGAACCACTTTTATTGCCCAGAGATAAGTGAGGTGGTGATGGTGCCGAGTCATGTTCACTTTCAACCGAACCACCAAGATTCATCATCGGGGGATCTGGTAAGGCGTCAGAAACCTCTCGTCGAACCACCAACTTGTTACTTACATTTGGAGCCGGCGAATACCTAATATCGTCACAAAAACAATGCAGAAGCTGTAAAGAACATTGTAAAACTATTTCATGCTAGGTTTAAGCAAAAAAATTGAGTACCTTATTGAGGGCTTTGGCATAGGAATTGGTGGAAATGATTGATCAATGTGCGGCTCGTTAGGTTCCAAGGTGAACCCTAATGAGTCCACCTTGTTATGTATGCCGGTTTGTAGCAAAGTTTTGTCATCATCTCGAATCTTTTTCCCTTGAAGCATTACACCCACGTGTAGCTCACCGCTAAGCATAGAAGTCAAGGCATCCATAACAGTCCTCTGTTGTAAAAAGATATAACGTTTGAAATGGTATTTCTTTGAAGATAAAGAAAGAGTCTAGTGTTATTATGGTAAATATGATCATACCTTAAGAGTACCAACAGTTGAGGTTTTTGGTAACTCAAAGAAAAGCTCGGGTACACGAAACGATCTGATCTTGAGCTTCACTGAGTAAAAGGAAAAACATCTTTCGTATAAGAACCTCTTATTTAATGACGTATTCTTTTTTCAGTTGAGTTAAGACTAGATATCGATTAACTCAATTGTAAGGCGCTCAATTACCATGGGAATCCCTTTGCTGAAAGGCTGGATTTTGCTTTGATATAAATCCTGATGTCTTTTTACCTGTTAAACAGATCAATGCTCACAATTACAAAACGAAGACAACAAGGACCTTCTGATGTGGGATTAAAAGACTATGTAATTAAGTTAATAGAATGGTAATCAGATGATAAATTTGTAACAAAAAAGAACAAAACAAACCTCCTTCAGATTTGAGACTCAAATGAGAACCACTTTCAATCGCCTTTTGAGGCGTATTAGGTCTATCTTCGTCATTAATCACATCAGAATTTGAAAAGTCATCTAGTTGTTCATAAAGTCGTCTCTTTTTGAAAGGATAATCCTTCAACGACCTTTGCCGTTTAAAGCAAGGTTTACTATCATGTCGAATATCTGAAACAACACATTTACATAATTCCCAATTATTCAAAATCAACCAAGAAATAAATGTCAAAATCACTCACCAGCATCACAATGTACTTCATCGTTCAATTTAGGAGCAGGTTTCCAGTATTTGGATGCCAAAAACCGCTTAATTCTTCGATCTCCAATACGCGGTGGCGACTTGAAATTTTTATTAGGAGTCCGAGTGACTCCAAAAGAATTTTCATCATCATCATTATCTCTAACAACTAAATTTACATTATTATTATCTATTTTATGAACTACAGCCAGAGGCTTTGGTGCCTCATTTGTTATAGATCTACTATTTTTTTCATCAACTTTACAACTAAACAGAACTTTGACTTTAACTTTGTCAGCAGAAAGAACATTTGGCTTCTCGTTGCATTCAGAAACGGTGATACCTGATGTATAAGAATCCTGAATAACAGGAGCCTGTGAGATTATCTCAGACACAAAGAAGCTCCTATTGCTGCTTCCTTGATCACAGATGTTATTAACATTTGAAGGGTCGTTTTCTACGGTTTCATGTTCTGTTTTAGTCTCGGGTTCTTCACCACTCGATTTATCACCACCCTCCTGTAATAACTCTCCTGCTACTGTGGCCAACAAATCGAATGCACATATTGGCTTGTCATTTTTATTGTTGTTATTATCGTCGGTTTTCTTCCAAAATGGAACCCTCCTCTGGAAAACGCAGAATATCAACATTATGGAAATAAGTGAAAATCGAAAAAATGGTCATCTGAAAGAGGCGTTTACCGTGGCTGATCTGGCAGCCCGAGGCGTTGGAGGAACCTGATAGCCATTAAATCCATATTCCAACTTCTTTTGTAACACCATATCTTAGTGATCATATCACGAAAACACTACTTAACACCATATGCCATCACTTCTGATTTTTAAACACCTGAAAATTGAGTGTAACATTTTAGTAACATCATAAAAACACTAACTTTGATCTACTTTTAAAATAAAAACTTGAATCATGATCTGTAAAAACCTTAAAAGGTACAAATTTATCAATTCAAATTCCATATAAAGAGCCAAAAAGGAAGCACTTTTTAACATATAAATTAAAACACAATTTATATACTTTCAGTCTATGAAACTGACAAACATAACACAAAATGCACATTAACAAAACCCTCACAAAACCCTTATAGAACTTTTTTAAAAATTCATTAAAACATTTATACAAACACATAAATTACACTTTTACTATACAAAAACATACACACCATGATCCACAAAAAATTAACAAAAATTTACACATAACACATCAGATGAAGCCCATAAATTACAAAATTCACATTAAAAAATTTAACAAAACTAAACTTCAATTATCCTCACCATTAATTCATTTCTTCAAATTCCCAATTCTAAGCCTTAAAAAAAACCTTAAATTCAAAAAATTTTCCTTAAAATCCACCAAATAAACCCCAAATTAACAAACTTTACATCAATTAAAGACAAAACAAAGAAAACCCACAAAAACCCATATCTCCAAATTCCTTAATTTTGCATAAAAACAAAAATTCCACAACTTTCTCTCTCTAAAAACCACTTTCTCTCTCTAGAAATAATGATTGAATATCACAAAAACCCTCTTGTTGGCTTAAACCCCCTCACCACTTTATAATTATTATACTCATTGACCCTTGTTAGCAACACATGCACCTATAAGACCGGTTAAACAAGTTAAGGTGGCCCACACAATGCTCCGACATCTTACATGATCATGACACGTGGCAGGAAGTTATATGATCTAATGGTTAATTAGATCGGTAAAAACGTTGGGTCAGTAAGTTATCAAGGGTAAATTGGTAAATTTGGTTTTTTTAATGTAAGGACATTAGTTTTTTATTTTTGGTTTTCTAAATTTGGGTAGTGAGAAATGAAGGTTAACCATAATCTACTCTAACACATGTTTGTTTGCTAAAGATAGATAGTTATTTGTTCAACTAATGTTGACCCGTTTTGCTTAATTTTATGACCATTTTATTCTATGGATGTAATGTTTTCAAATGTGTTTTAGAAAGTAATTTCATAAATAGTCTCTATGGTTAATGGTTTGTCGGGTTTTACGAGTCTGTAACATTAATGTAATAATTTATAGTAATATATATGATAATAAGTCCAACTTTTGACTTGAGCATTAAAACCGAAGCTTTAATTGGCGATGTCGGAAAATAAAAAGAAACATAGAGCTAAGATAGCCAACGGTGATCACTATAAAATGAGAATAGGGATAGACGCCCAAACTTTTTCTCCAACGTTTGGAAAAAGTACCCATTCTAAAGGCTCTTTTCGTGGAGTCTAAACGAGATGTAATAAAATGATTTGCTCTTCAATTCTTCTTCCATAGCGGCATAAGTAAAAATACGCAACATAAATATGATCAATTATAAATGTTTTCTAGTTGTGCAATATTATAATGTCACACAACAAGAATGTAAACTTGCCAAATTAGTCAGCCATTACTTCGTTAAATAAAAAAGTCAACCATTACGACTACAAAATTCTATAATGAAAATAGTTTAATTCGTGACATCATTAATAAGTTTTGAATTGATACACTTCATTTACTAATTCATTTCAAGTGTTATTAATAGTGAGTAAAATGATCAAAATAACTAATTATTTATACAATTATATAATGCATTTGGGACTATTCTATAATTAAAAAGGCTTAAAATTCAGACTTTTACTTGCTTATTATGGAAGAATTTCAAAATTAATCGGTTAGGAAACAGGTTGGTTAAGGAACAAGTTGGTTAGAAAGTTTGTTAGAAAGCAATTTGGTTGTTCAAACTAAAATTATTTGGCTTAACCATCTCTACTTAAAAAGCATAAAAACAACTAAATGTGTAACCGAATAACCGAATAACGCAAAATTTAGTCACAGGTACCCGCCGCCGCATTACGCGGATACCGTTCTAGTATATATTACATTATAAAGCATTTGATACCTGCTAAATAAGAAAGTATCAAATTTTTTAGCCAACACACTTACGTATATGGAATTGTATTTATTATAACATAATAGCATTAGTTACAACATTCTAAAGCACATTTTGTAGTATGTTTTACAAAATAAAATAAAATAAAAAATACAATGTGATGTAACAAAAAATAATCATCTAAAACTATAACTACCCTTTTAATTACTATAACTACCCTTTTAATTCGAGCTGTAAGGAGTTTTGATCTCGAGTCAAGCTGGGGCGTATTATTTAATGTAATTAATAGAATGATAAATGATATTTGTAACTCTTGTAATTTTTGTAATAATTTGTGATTGTGGTTGTATATGAAAAATGATATCTATATTTGAATTCTTTTACAATAATTGTACGATGTTTTCGATGTTATAAAGTATGCAACAATTGTTAATAAAATTATCAATCATCACGTGTCTTGCTCTTAAACTATTTGGTTTCGTTGTCGCATTGCGCGGGCATCATATTAATACATGTTTGTGTATTGATACTTATTTTGTTGTTATACTTTAATATTATACTGTAACAATTTTCCGTATAACATTTCTCGAAAATATATTTATAGGGTATTCGTCGCCGTAACGCGCAGGTACCCGGCTAGTGTATGTCTTTATGAACCAAAATTGATAGTAAAACTCATTAAAATGGGAAGTCAGGCTTCACCCTCGTCATGCCCCATCACACACCACCCCTTTTGTGGGATGCATGGATCACGCACGACACACACAAAGCAAGAGAGAAAAGGTGAGGCATCTCACCATTCGAGTGTCGAGGGAAAAAAAAGGAAATGGTCCAATTTTTTTATTTATTTTAATTTATTCCGGGGGTTGTTTAAAAAAAGGCTTTTTTAAAACTCTACCATTTTATTACCTATAAAAACCCCCAACTCTCAACATTTTTCAATTTCCCATTCTATTTACTCTCATTCTATTTTTATACAATTTACTATTCTATTTACTCTCTTTTACAAAATATCTCAACAAAATACTTCAAAAACTCAAACCTCAAAACGTTGACAACAAATTGTTCAAACACCTAATTAAAATTTCCTTTTCGGTCTTACTCTACCGACAAACTTTCGAGCCACATCGTTTGCTAATGGAAGCCAACAATACCAAAATCCGCCATTCATCGCTCCACAATGAAACCCACAATACGGAAACCCACGATTCAAATATTGGTGGTTCTTCACAGCCAAATATTGGCAGATCTTCATTACAGCCTCAACCTCCATCTATGTCTCCTATTCATTCGTTTAATTTTGATGATATTCCAATGTACCCACCTCAATTTTAATCGTCTACGCTTAATATTGGCGGTTCTTCACAACTAAATATTATTGCTGACTTAATGACAAGCAAGAAGTCGAAGAAGTAACGGCTTTTCAGTTGTTAGTTTATCCAATCTTTAAAACCCTAACATTTTGCTTCTTTTTAATAATCCCCGAAATACTAAGATAGTTCTCTCCGTTAAGACATTAGGAAACTACCTTCATTTCCTTTTCGCTATTCCTCTAGAAAATGAACTTCCTTAGTGTACTTGCCTATACTAGAGGTTGAAAAACTTCGCATCAAGTTTTTGGCGCCGTTGCCGAGGAATAGCCAAGTTTTTGGAGGATGTTGTCAATCTCGTTCGTATACTCGGTGAGTACTCGACTCCTAACCTCGCTGGGTATAGAAATCCTACACTAGTCCCAGATACTGAAAATTGTGCCTATATTCGAACCGACACCATTCGTTTTGTACAATACTGTTCCACATACCATAGAGTTTGATCCAGGGATCCAAATAAACACCTTGAGAACTTGTTACAAATCGTTGATTTGGTCAATCATGAGGGAATATCGCGAGAAGAGACCCGTGTATTTCTCTTTCCTTTCTCGCTTCATGATCTGGCAAGTGATTGGCTTTAACGCCTTTCACCCGGTTCTATCACCACTTAGGATGGCCTAGAAAGAAAATTCCTTGCCAATTCTTTCCACCCAGAAGGACATCGACTTCTTTCACACATTACCAATTTAAAGCAACTCCTAAACGAATCTCTCTACGATACTTGGATCTATTTCAAGGATCTCTTTAAAAAGGTCGTCCATCACGGTCTCGAGCTTTGGTTTCAAGTTCAAACATTTATAACCGTGCCAATTATCTGGCATAAATCCATTGACCATGCGGCTGGTAAAAAATTGAGTAGAAAAAACGGAAAGCAACTCACGGACAAATCTCTCTATGATACTTGGAACCGTTTCAAGGATCTCCTTTAAAAGGTCCCTCATCACGATCTCGAGCTTTGGTTTCAAGTTCAAACATTATATGAGCGTGTCAATTATATGACACATAAATCTATTTACCATGCGGCAGGTAGAAAATTGAGTAGAAAAGCACAAATCAACTCTCGAACGAATCTTTTTATGATACTTAAAAAGGTTCCTAATCACAGTCTCGAGCTCTGGTTTCAAATTCAAACATTCTATAAGCGTGTCAATTAGATTACACATAAATCCATTGATCATGCGGCTGGTAGAAAATTGAGTAAAAAAAAGGCTCAAGAAAAACATTTAAGTTTTCAAAAGACGAAGACATTTTTTAAATGATTAAAAGATACATCGGTTTGCAGACACAATAACTACAAATTCTAAATTATGATTATTGCTTTCAAGTAGTAGGGTCACATGATATACTCATGCTAGCAAGTGTATAGAGTATAGCTGCATAATGGCTGTGAGATGTGCCATGCATATCAGGATATATCCACAAACAAAAAAAATACGGAAAAAGAAAAACAGAAAATGCGTTTGCCGGGAGTCGAACCCGGGTCTATTGCTTGGAAGGCAATTATCCTAACCGTTGGACTACAAACGCATCTTTTGTTATTTTGATGACAAACAAAAATATAAATGACTCTCTAGTATTTCAAGCTAAATAGAGAGTTTATAAAATAATGATAATATTAATGTTTGGCGAGCATGAATTCAAACAAAATTTTACTACTGAAATTGGAAAAAATAAAAATTACCGAAAACAATTTCACTAATTAGCAGTTTACCATGTAAGTTCATAACTGAAAAGTTAAATAAACTCTTAAGAAAAACTGTAAAAATTTTGTTTGAAGTAAACTTTAATTTTACTTTTAGTTTACACTGTATTTTTAACCCCAACACTGATATTATGCTTCCTCAAAAGGTTTAACTGTTTAAGTAAAGAAAAAAGAATGATGTTTAATTTTTTTCAAAGATTTAGCTTATGCATGCAATGAGCACATATTAACATTGGTCTTATGCTTGACACATAAACTTTTTTTACGTAACTTATCAAATGATTCACTAATTTGTTGAAGCAGAAACATGTAAGAGACTAAGTGATAGCAGATTCACACAAGCAGCAACATGAGAACAACTGAAATAGAAACCACATACCGATAACATATACAAAGATTGATGGTAGTTTTTGGTCTGTAAATTAATCTACTCAACAACTAATCGCTGCCCTTAAAATAAAAGATTATCAAACCAAACATAAACCGTATTCATTTCTATACCATTAACTTAATTAGTATCCACATTTTCTTGTTATTTTCTCATTCGTAAAGTTACAAAAATAATCATTCCGTTCATGCATCTTTATATTACCAAACAAATCATACTTCCAGTTATATCTTTCATCAAAATCATAGCTTACTTTATTTCCAATTCTTTTAAGAACCCCATCAACGATTAGATCAAATGCATCTTTAATTTTCTCCAATTCTGCTTTTGGGTCGGCATAAACAATCTTTGGTGTCAACCCGATCACTTCGTTTCTCATGTGTTACACCTTTTTCTCCGGTATCCGCAACAAAATCCTCTCAATAGTAACATTCTTACGCTTCACATCCTTCTCGCTGATAAGAGCATCTACAATGTATCAAGTCTTTAAGACTTGATGCATTTAATGCATAAAACATTTAGTGGCCAAAGCTTGGAGCAAAGACTTGAGCTTTACCAAGTCTTTTAGAAAAGCTTTTCGAAAAGCCTTGGTTGCAATGGCAAAAACTTTTTAAAAAGATTTTTTAGAATAGTAAAAACTAAAAAGCTTTTCACCACTTGAGTCATTGTGGATTCTCTAACAACCAGTATTTTGCTAAACTCTTTAAGTAAATGCCATAAATGTTTAATGTAAGCTGTCCCACAACTTAACAGAAACGACGCTGCGTTTCACTAAACATTTTCATTTTCACAATGTAACACCTCTAGCTATATGTATCATGATTAAATTTGTAGAAAATCTCTAAAGAAATTGGTTAGTGTAGAGTCATCCAAGATTCCTATCTTGCTTGTACAATAAAATTCAGTTAACTTGTTTTCTCTATTTCCTCTACTGGTCTAACCTTGAATCCTGAATCCCATCTTCTTTTGAACAACATTATTCATCAATCTTGTTCTCATATTCTTCATCCACTTTCAAAACACCTATTGATAATTTACTTAATTCAATTTTTGGAATTAAATTATATGCTAAAACTTCTCCTCTTTTAGCTTTTCCCTCTTTAACTAAGTTCTCAAGCGCGTAAAATACTTTGGATATAGACAAATAAGTTTTTCCCGAAAGGTCAATATGGAGAGGGTCCTTATCATCCATTGTCCAACCATCATTTAGTTGAATGGTGAGAATCTTATCTTGTAGTATACGTTTCTCTGAAAATGATTTGTTGTTGCTGATGTTGTTGTTGCCGACAGTCTCAAGAAGGAAAAAGGTTTATGTTCTTACATTATTTTCAGGATTCATTCTCCGTATTGGATGATGTACTTCTTATTAACAGTGGCTCTACTAGGAACCCACACATTTTGGGAGGAATTGCATTTACTTTTTGCTGATGTTGTTGTTGCCGGCAGTCTCAAGAAGGAAAAAGGTTTATGTTCTTACATTATTTTCAGGATTCATTCTCCGTATTGGATGATGTACTTCTTATTAACAGTGGCTCTACTAGGAACCCACACATTTTGGGAGGAATTGTATTTACTTTTTGGCCGTATATTTATTTCCACTTGAGGGTCGATTATTGTCTGTCAATTTCGCACAGGTAGCTCTTCCTTCTTGATTTCAAGTCACTGATAGTTTAATCCCTCACATCAAAGTAGAAGGGTTGTCATGTAAATAACCTATAGTATGTTTAATATGTATTTAGAAGTTATAAATTAGTATAAGGGTGCATTGTGACTAGAACAAAGATGGTAACCTCCATCAGAAAGAATCACGCCTTAAGGAGATGTACCGATTCAGAAAGAGGTGCCAAACTGATTCATCAAAGGACAAGACTTTTCATGAAGGGTTGTGATGGTTAGAAGGTGTCTTTTAGATTAGTATAAATAGATAGGATTGATCTCATTGTAAACAACATTTTTTACAGTAATAAAAATTAAGATTCTTATTAATTATTTGTTTTTTCAATTTCGTTATTATTTACCAACAGTGGCATCAAAGCGGTTATCATTCTTGGGAAGAAGAAGAACTCAGTCATTTATCTATCGACAATCGATCAGAACTCAGAGATTGCAATTGGATCGATCAGAAGGCTTCACGCCCAGATTCATCGAAGAAAAAAAAAGGGTTATTGTTCTATTTTTCTACTCAGAGGGAAAAAGAAGTTTGGTCGGGGGATTGAGATCATTAGCAGGAAGGTGGGCTTGATTATCATTAGCCAAAAGGTGGGATTGATTATCAACAGCGAAGCGGAATTGATCAGGATCAACAGCGGGGAAGCAGGTTTGATTGTCAGAAACGGAGAAGCAGGATTGATTGTCATTAGCAGAAGGCGGGATTGACAATCATTGGCAAGACGAGTTTGACTTTCAACAGCGAGGCAGGTTTGATCAAGAACTAGAGGATCAAAGAAACCAGGAAGGAAAAATAAGAAAATGGAAGGCGACGGATCCAAGAAAAATAAGAGCGAACTTACGAAGGATAGTGGAACATGTAATACACTTAAGGTTATAACAAGCTTAGATTATGCTTAGATGGATCGAATAATGTAAGAATTCTAGAGAGAGAAAGTTAGTGAGAGAAAGAAGGATGGGAGCCTTGAAAAAGAAAGAAAAGGTTGAATTAGAATTAAGGTCCAACCCTCTCCCTTGGGTGGGAGAGGGTATTTATAGTTACATGCTCAACGCCCTATTAAACGGGCTGTGGACCGGGCTGACAGTGGGTAAAGACCCGACCCGACTCCACAAATACTACACTAAACTAATGATTACTACGAGCTACAAACTATGCTATTACAATACTCGGGGTGACCGAGTCTTCATTGGAATAAACGTATTCCTAACAATCTCCCCCTAAGGGAGGTCACCCCAAAAAATAAGCGCTGAATCGTAGCATATAATCTTTGAAGATGTCTCTGTAGCTCGTAGCATAATGATTCTTCTTAGTTGAGATCTTTGTGCTTTTGGGCAGCTGACTCTAGATGACTTGTTGAATGTGTTGGATGATCTTTGAAAACTACTTCGAGTACATCATCCAAAATGTGTGTCTGCAAGACATCATAGAGTAATAACTTCTTCATGTGATATGATCATCTTTGTAGTGGCATGCTCACACTTTTCAGGATCATGATCTTCAGCATCAGAGTTGTGGAAGCATAAATGAGGCCCAAATAATGATCATGATTTCAAAGGTTGTGAGGATGAAGTGTGAGCATGTGTTGATGGATCAACATCTTTTTAGCAATCTACTTCTGCAACCGTCCAAAATTCCTGCAAGTAAACAGTTAGCAACAAATCTTCCAGTACTTATAGGTTTGGAATTAGAGATCGTCAACAGCATAGTGTGAAGACTCCTTCTAACCCTCACCAAGACCGTTCCTAATCGAAAACCCACAGTGGACCTTTTAAGATTATACCGTAGTATATCAACGATTAGGTGAGTCGATGGAGATCACTCCACGACTGTAGACCTTTTGTAACCATCGGGACCACTTAGCGTAATCCACAAGGAATTACCTAAGTGACCTGCTTTCAGGGCTGCTTGATGTTGACCCTGGCAGGAGTTTCCATTCAATCATTGGGAGTTACATAAATAACATCCCTCATAAATGTTCTGGCAGATTGCTAAGATCTGCGTAGGACTCATAAGTTTACCACTGGTGTCCTTAATGTTGAACACCCAGGGTAGAAGTAGCACGTGTTCCTATGAGATCTTTTTATGCATCTCGAGGCTCTAGACTCAATAAGTGCATTTGGTTTTCCTATGCGGAGATTAGGGAGAGGTCTCCTGCTTCAATATCAACCATCTCTAAGAGATAAGTTGATAGTTTACACCGGTTCCCCGTGAGAATGAAACAAGCTCTTTTAAGAGAACTTGAGTAGCTTAGAAGGTTAAGTGCAGTGCGTCACTGGGTCCATGACGACTTGATTTCAATACCAATGTTTCCTTAGCAACATCCAGTAGATTATGAATTGAACCCGGTTTCTGCCCTAAGGTTGAATAAATGGAGGGCTATTTCTTTTCACCCTTTCTCATTTCATTTCTTTTTCATTCTTCAACCCCTTCTTTCTCCATTCTCACATTTCTCCTTTTATTTGATAATCATACCTACGGACTCTCTATTACTATCTAGATGGTATTGTCCATGGGTAGATCCCTCCGGCTCTGGCGGATCATAGGACGGTTTTCCTAACCTTAGCCACCTTATAACTTCATGACTATCCTATGTTGCCATAAACCAAATCATTGAAGATTTTCTCAACGTGTTTATGATTGAAAATTCATTTTGTTAACACGCTGAGAGTTTTGCCATTTTCAAATGCTCCCCCTTAACATGTGCACCGATGTTTTGATGATAAATTTGCACATGACGGGAAGAGTTGCACTTTAGAATTGATCCACCTTTAGTAAACATGAACAGGCATTCGAGACATGCTTACATCACTAGTTAGACTAGCTTGAAATTATTACCCGGCCTGGTCAAGTTCACAAAAGGTTTCTCGAAACGGTACACTCTACTCAGACAAGTCCTCTTCGAGACACGCTTACATCACTGGTTAACCCAGCTTGAAGTTATTACCTGGCCAGGACAAGTCCTTTCGATTGATGATGGTCTTTGTTTCGTCAATTCATTGGTTAAGACTGAGTCTCGATCTCACAAGATGCAAGGATCCCTTTTTTTTTCAATCATTTGCTCCCCCTTAATATGTGCATTGGTATACAAAAGGGTTTAACACATATAGGAGAGCATTCTTTTTGAATCAACACCACATTTTAATCAGATTTTCATATTTAAATCACATTTTTCTCCCCCGATCAAAAATTTCAAACCAATTGAGATTTGTGATCCCAAGTGATTTAAATAAGTTAAAAGATTTTGGGAGAAAGATGTGACATGTTTAAGAATTACTGATTTTTTAGATGATACATTTGCTCCCCCTCAAACCTTGAGGGAGAATGTTATGTGTTAGAAGTGATGAGTTTATAAATGATTTAGAGTTTAACGAGAAACTCATGAAAAATTCATATACTAACACATAACAATCATATGTCGAATACGCCCTTACGCACAAAGATCTTGACATATAGTTTTTGAAATCATGCTCCCCCTCAATCGATGACGCATTTTTCAATAAAGTATTTATCACAAAAGATTAATTCTTTTTCCATCGATTGAGTGGTATGTTGTTAAAACACAGTGTTAATTGTATTTTTATCTTCAAAAACCATGGTACCACCAAGTTTGGATCAAATACTTTCTCGAAGAATCTTTGAAAGGAAAGTATTTGTTTGATAAAGAAGACTTCTCTTCTTTTTCAAGAAATGATGCACTGAAGCGTACATCAGATCGGAAAGGCACGAATATAAAGTAATTCATGCCTTTGTTAGGAATAGACGTCTTTTTGGCGACGTACTTTCCCCAGTATGACAACCGGGTTGCTATCTGAAGTAATAGCAAACCATTTTGAAGACCGGGTTACAGCCTGAAATGACTGCAAACCATTATAGAAAGCATTTGGGGAGCGACATGTTTTAGAAAGCATTATTAAAACATAAAAGAACTCTTGCTCAAGCATATGTATGACTCCGTGTCATTGTTGAACGACATTTCTAAAGACGTACATAATATTGATTACACAAGAGACATGTCGCGAGAAGAATCTTTTTGTAATTTTGATGTTTTTCAAAATTTATTTTTATTTTTATTTTTTTATTATTTTTTTTAAAGACCAGGTTACAGTCGGACGTAACTGTAAGCCATATTTTGAAAGATATAACAAAATCAAGAACACAACCACACATAAGTTCACATGATTATATGGTTATAGACCAACATGGTACCAAATATTACATAACAAACTAACACAAGATTAGATGGTGCGTTCCATTAACCTGTAGTCTCCTTCATGAATTCTTCCACCAACAAAGCATTCCAAACTTCGGAAAATTCGTCTTTCAAGCAAGAGTTTCCTGATGGCGTGAAGAAAGTGCTTGTTTCGTTGGAATATCTCAGCAGTCCAGAAGGTAGTGTACTTAACATCTTTAGCAATTTGGTATTCTTTATCCCTGACATCCAGAGCTGCTTCTACTTGTGTAAGTGTTCCATCACTGAACTGATGGATTTCATCAAGTCTCATGAGCATTCGAGTGTTGAAGCAGTCAGTAAAGACTACTGCTCTAGGTGACTCAACGATCGAGAAATCTCTCTTGAATTCCATGTCCCTGGCTTCCCATCGAGGTCTAGTTAGATTGAGGTGAGACTGATAACTTTCAATTCCCAGCTGGAAATCTTGAACTCTTTGTCGGATGACAAGCCCACGAATCCATTGAGTGACTGCAGATACAAGCGTTCTTCTTTCAAGTGCAGGAAGGTGATCCAGTTTCCCTTGGAGATGAAGCAGGAAAAGATCTTCAAAGTCATTAGGGTGAAGATACTTAAAGTCACCCTCGGATATGACATGCTCCCAATAACGTGATCTTCTAAGAATGATCCTTTTCAAGTAATTTTAGCCACAAGTAGGAAAGATTTCAACACGAATGACACTTAGAATCCTTCTTCGAGAGTAAGCAGCTTTGGAGTCACCAGCAGCTGTGTGTCTTGCGATGTAGAATTCTCGCTTTCTGTACCACCAGTGAGAGATACCAAAGGATGCGGCAACATCATACTTGCACTCTTCATCACACCACATTGAGTCTGGAACCATTTGTTCCAAACCAACATTAGTGTAGTGAGCAGCTTTCATCTTGTTGATGGATAGAGTTATTTTGCTGCCAGAGCACAGATATGCAAGGTCATTGTTAAAGAAGAAGTCGGCTTGAAGTGTGAGACGACCTGGGGACCCTCCAAGAGGGAGTGGTTTTCCGTGGTTGTAATCCAGGATGTCATCTTCAACTTTATCAGTCAGCATCTTGTGGCATTATTCCATTTGATATTGTAAATGCACGACATCAGGATGGAAAGCTTTGACTATCTTGTAAGCGGGACCCTCTAAATCCTTTGTGGTAAGTTTGAATATTCCTTGTTTCTTACAGTACCATTGGATGAATGTACCCATATCTCCTGTCTGAGCAAGTAGGGAATTAGCAGGAGGAGGGACAAAGTTATCTGCTACTGCATATGCCCAGTTGTTCTCTGGAACAGATTGAGTGTCAGAGGTGATCATCCACTCAGGCTCAGGTGACAGAGACTCTTTTTCAGCTTCATTGTGTTTCCACCATGTGCTAGTAACATCATCCGTAACGGTTACAGGAGTGGACGGAGACCCATCTTTTCGTGTGAACGACTTCCACCATTGATCCCTTTTAGGCTTGTGAAGGTCATTGTCATTACAGTCATTATCTTCCTCCTCAGCAGACGAATCATCATCATCGGGTAGTCCAGTATCATGACCCGAACCGGATTCCCCTGCGATTGATGATATATGTCTCGTTTCAGTTGTCGTCCAAGCTTGGTAAGTGTCATGAGGTGAGAGCTTGTGATGTCTTGATACGGTTGCAGTATCAGGTTGGTCCTTCTGAGTGACATACTGAGGAACCCGTGATGATGGCTGAGATTGACTCGTACCAGCTGCATTAGATGAGCTAGGAGTTCCTGCTGAACCTGAAGGTGGTAGAGGAGGAGGTGGTTGAGGAGGTGCCCCTGATGGTGGTTTTGGGAGGTTCACTTTACGTTTCTTTCTTCTCCTTTCTTCCTCCACGTCTTTAACAAACTCAGCAGCGTTGTCAGCCTGCATAGAACGTTCTAATGATTCATACAGCTGTTGATGTGCCATGTGAGCTTTGTGGTGGTCAGTTTCAAATATTCGCTGATGTAGCATATCTTTCATATCAAACGTAGACAAGTCTCTGAATCGAGCTCTGAGAGGAGCCTCCATTGCAAACTTAACAGCATCAGACACTTGTTCCTCAACAGCATCCTGTACTGCTGAATCAATGTTGAGAAGTTCAAGTTTGGAGAGTCTAGATTCTTGATGGGAGATAACCAGATGCAGATTGAGTTTTTGGAGATCCCGAAGTACATCCCTGTGCTCATTAAGCATCTTTCTGATATCACTAATTTCAGTGTTTGCCTTCTCAGCAGTAGACAAAGCCCTTTCAACTTGAGAAGACAGATTTGCATGAGTGCTTGGGGAAGTGGTGGTGTCTGGTGTAGTGGTGGAGGTACCTCTTGGTGATGTATTGGTGGGAATAGGAATGGACATGGTGGGAATACCAGACGTGTCTTGTTGGATGGGAATACTAACCATTGAGATAACTTCACTCTCATTGATAGGTTTAGTAGTATCATTTCCTTCAGATTTGTCGTCAGTCTCAAGGTCCCCATAGGTGAATTCATGATCAAGTTGCTTTAGTGAAGGTAGAGTTTCCGTTGAGGTTTCAGGTTCAGTGAGCAGCTTCTGTTCGTCTGTTTTCATCTTAAGGTTTCCTTGAACGTTCGGAAAGATGGATGCCACAAAATCATCTTCCAGGGTCGTGTGGGTTTCAGCTATGTGAACAACATCATGTGGAGGTGAATCCCTAGGTGACTTTTCCAATGGTGCATCGATGGTGACAGTTACTGGTACCTTTTCAACAATATTGGAAACATTATGATCAGATTCTGAGTCACTGGACTCAACGAAGAGTTCCTGACTACGTAGTTGCTCCTGTGTATCATCAGAGGAAGCTTCCTTTGGCATGAACGGTTCGGGTGATCGTTTCTTGAATTCGTATTGAGGAACTTTAGGTTTCGAGGTAGGTGATGAGATACGTAGGAGTGTGTGTGCGGCTTGTTCTTCTGTTACAACATTTTTACCTTTCCCGACAGTTTCAGGTAGTTTCTTAAGTTTCCTTGACTCAGGTTCTTTAATGCTGACACCTGCCAAAGGGGGACCCGGATGTGTCTTACTGTGTTTGAGACTTTCTTCGACAGCCTTCTGAATGTCAGCTGCTTCAGTTGGTGATATAGCTTCAAGTGGATTGTCGTCGGTAACAGTAGCTTGAGCTTTCTTGGTTTTCTTGGATCCGGATTTTCTGGTAGACTTTCTACGTTTTTGTTTCTTAGTTCCACTAGATGCCACTTCAGTGGTAGGAACCTCTTTGCGTTTCTTCGATGCTGGTTTGTCTGTAGACGTCTTTGCGGTTGATTGTTTACGATGTGCAGCTACCTTGTTCATATAACTCTTGTAGTATGGTGCTTCAAGGATGTTTCTGGTGATGAGAGCATCTGGTATGTCCATTCCAAACTTTTCTTGATCTGTACCTTTAGCAACGAATTTGAGATTACCCACACAGTGTTCATCAATAGCCAGATGTACTGAGGATTCTGGTCTAGGGTGTATATTATGAGATTGCTGAAGGTGAAGTATAATAAGTTTGGTGAATCTGATACTAGGGATTAGAGATTTGGATTTCCATTTCTTGCTTTCTTTGTTGGTTTCCAGCTTCATTCTGTCTTCCAAGAAGGTATTGATAGAGTGAGCAAATTCTTCCCAGATTCGTTCAGCAAAGTCTATATCTTTCTCTTTCACAATACCCCACAGTATCTGTAGTGCAGGGGCCCGTAGTCTCTCATGTCCAGATGTCTTTCCCGTAAGACATAAGTTGATAAGCGTGATCAGCACTCTCCATGGTTGATACATTTCATTGGTGGACATAGAGGACAGTGTGGTGACCTCCTTCGGATACCCCAGATCATTGACGAACTTAAGAAGGGCCTCGGGATTTGGTGGGGATGAGAACGGTTTGTTAGGAATGATTGGGTTGATTTGGAGTGCATTTCTGAGTGTTTCTTTGTTGATTTCAAACCACTGTTCATCGAGTTGACACCGATATGAGTTGTTTACTTTGTTGTGAGTCATGGTGTTCCAGAACTGTTGTATGTATATAGATGGAATTGTTGATGAGACGGTGAAGGCCCAGAAGAAAGATGTATTCCTCAAGATATCCACAGCAATCTTATAAGTGGGATTATTCTGAGGTTTATCCACGTCAATGTAGTGGTTGCTTTTACCGATGGGCACCCATTCACCGTTAGGTAAGATTTCATCATCAGTGCGTGCGGGTGGCTGAGGCACTAGGCTCAATACCGAAGGTACATTTGTGTCAGCCATTTGTCTGCACTGACACCAAATTACACCATGAAAGAGACACGTGTATGGTTAGTGGTTAGACAAAACACCAAGTAGATATACATCACAGAACAGGTTAGCACGAGTGACAGAGCAGATCAAGACGTGCAGAGAGATTTCAAACAAATGAGGGACGTATGCATACAACACAGAGTGATATCACAGGAGCAACACACCACAAACATAACAAGAAACAATATCAAATCACATAGTGCAGAATATGCATACAAGGTAGAAGTCTATGTCAGTGATACATGTACCAGTATACACACAAGTGATGATATTCACATATCGTCGAAATAGGTCACAACCTATGTTCAATGTCAAATCACTAGACATAGATGATCAACTCGTTGATGTGCAGAGAGACAACTCGCTAAAAGAGGTAACAGTCAACATGCAATCAGAGGAATTGATCAACTCGCTAACAAAGAAGTTAAAACAACTCGCTACCGAATACTTAGTCAACACGCTAACGTTAATTTGAGTCATCTCGCTAAGGACAGTAGTTGATCAACTCGCTAAAGAGAATTTGAACAACACGCTATCGGTTATAGTCATCAACTCGCTAAGGAGTGATGTTGATCAACTCGCTATATGATATTCGACCAACTCGCTATCGTATACATTTATCAACTCGCTACCAAAGTCATAAGTAACTCGCTATCAAGAATGCTATCAACACGCTACCAAGAATGCCATTTACACGCTACCAAGAATACCGTTAACTCGCTAACAAGTATATCCATAACTCGCTAACAGGAACCATATTAACTCGCTATCAAGAACTTCAGTGACACGCGAGCAATAGCCGGCAACTCGTTACCAAGAACAACATAAACTTGCTAACAAGACACGTTAATAACACGCTGTCAAGTGAGCCATTAACACGCTAGCAAGTAATATCATCATTAACATCACGCTACCAAGAACTATCATAAACCTGTTCACTAAACATCTTATTACGCAAACAACTCACCAGAACCATATCACGCTATTACGCAAACATATCACCAGAACTATAGCTCGCTAACAAGTATATCCCGAAATCCTACCCTTACACTGACAATCATGCACCAATGCAACCCATGGGATCCTCAAAACATATACAATGTAGCAATTTCACACACTAATACACTCATACAGCAAACAAGCATTGTATACACTAATAAGAAAGTTATAAGGGTTGAATACGATCGAAAAATACCAAAACAGAGGTGACAATGAGAGGCATGTGGTGGGATTTCAACATACCGTATGTCTAAACAATCTCTGAAAGCAAAACTACACCAATATGATCAACACAAGAATCCACACACGATATACCCAATCGACCTAAGCAAGCAACAAGTGTAAGCTAAGCCAAATGGGTAATAATTAAAGCGCATGATCACATAATCAATCTAAAACAAGTAATGTAACAAAAACCTGAAGAATTAACCCCAGTGGATCAGATAGAAATGGCAGCAGTGGCGGGTTGGGTATTAGAAACCTAATCGCAATTTCAAAGAGTATTTATACTCTTTTGAAGTTTAATAAATGACATTTCAGTCCCTCTACTTATAAGTATACGAAATTGACTAAATAGACCTTCAAGTACCAAACTTGCCAACTCGCTACCCAAAGTGCACATTTCCACTTTCAACAATATACCAAATATACCAAATAGACCCTCTATATAAGAGAATCATCAGTACAGATATATTCTACAGATCATAATCATCACACAGGGATTCATTACCGAAATCATTCACCAACAGAGATCATATACCACAGAGATGCATTACATTGATGCTCATGTCAATCAATCACACAGATATGCACACAGAATCATGTATCAGAAACCACTCTCCCCCTCAATCAATGACCAGAGAACAAAGGTTGTTGATTGACTACATACATGCATGAATAAGACAGAAAGAGCGGGTTGCTAACAAGTACATTAGCAAGCTATAGTGGCAAGTTTTAAACTTCTGATCGAACTTCATTTAAAGACCCGTGTCATTATTGAATGACATTTCTAGGACCGTAAATGTTATCGATGCCAGAAGACTTGCCAGTGCAACAAAGCACACAAAAAATGTGATATCACTTATGACAAAGTTGGCTCTACATGTATCTATATAAATATATACATAAAGGATACGGAATGAACGATCACATACGTTCATACACCTCACCATTCCTGAGGTCCGAGTCCTGATAAGGAAACTATCAGGAGTCATCATGCGACATTGACCGTTGAATGTTCACCAGATTCCCTATAGTAGTAGGGAGTGAATCTTTACATCGCCAAACTTTGAGCCTCTCAGAAGGAAATCTTGCACCTGAAATAGAAAACCCTGCACCAACATGTGGATTTTGCTTGTCTTGACAAGAGTTAGTGTGGATAGTTTCCCTAATAGTGGCACCCATGCAGTTAAGTTTGTCGTATGGAGATGATTGCATAGGTATCCACCTGAATCCCATCAATTTAAAAATCCTACCCGTAGGGACCCACTTAAGGCAATTTTTTGACACTCTAATATCTGATCTTTCAAGTCCAATGGTTGATTGCCTTATAGAAGGTGTGTTGAGTCCTGTGGAATGGGTGTTCTTAAGTGATGGTGTTCTAGCCTGGTTTGGGATTCCTTCATGTACTTCACTGTCTTTCCTCATGAGTTTATCGAGAGTCTTAACTACCTTAGATTGACATTGTGAAGTGACTGTTTTTGATAATTCCTGGTCAGTACCTACTAGAGGTGCGCACCTAGATTTAGAAAACTTTGATCGATTCGTGCTGAAGGCTGAGATCTGCCTAACAGTCCTAGGTTTTCTAATTGGCATGGAAGGTTTATCAAACTTAGTATTCACGTCTGTCCTGGCAGTTTTTAATAATTCAATATTTAATGTTGAAATCTCGAGCTCTCTCTTTTGAAGCTTATTTTTTATATCATCATTATGAGCGGTAAGTGATTTGACATGTTTGGAATTCTTAGGTTTTTCATCATTGATGAAGTAACTTAGCGTTTTTCTATGTCTCCTCAGTGTTTCATTTTCATTTTGCAATACGGTTACCTTGTGTTCTAACTCCACTAAGGTTGTAGAGTCAGAGTAGTAATCCTGTGTGGCTTTTTCTTTAAGATAAGAACACATGTCATTCATATCTTTAACATGAAGTTTGAGGCGATTGATTATCAGGTCTTTGGTTTCAATCTGAGCTTTTAAATCATTAATAATGAAATACTCGCGTAACTCAGGAAGTTCTGAGTTTTTGCGTGGTTGGTTGATTACAAACTGTTCTTCATTACGTTGCATTGCAAGTTCAAGTGAGATGCAGTGCTTTTCCAATTGAGAAAATCTTTTGGAAAGTTTATTGAAAATATGTAAATCAACCGTTTCATTAGATTTTGTGTGGTTATTTGAAACCAAAGAGTCTGAATCATCACCTTTTCCATCAACCTGATCACAATTCTCCCACATAGGATTCGTGTAGATTGAATTAGACGAGACATTACTGTCGGTCTCTTCCAATGAACATGATTCATAGGTGGGTGAGTCCTGACCAGGATGTTTGCATAAATCAGAAGTATGACCTTTTGGAGATTGACTTAGCCTTGACACCTGTGGTTGTGAAGCCTCCACCTCATCTGTATTAGGTTCAATGCACGTCCTTTCAATAACGACTGCTGCACTTGTTGATAAAGTATGTACACGTGCCTTAATGAACTCCTTAACATCCCCAGTGATCTGGAATAAAGTGTCTCTGAATGCATCCACCTCTAGACCAGTGTGATCGGCAAACCGTTTACACATCATTTGGCATTCCCAGTCATATTCCATGGTGAATTTTGAGTCATTGAACGTTTGGAGTTGTTTGAGCATTACCGTGTAAGCAGCGTTACAACAGTTTATCGAAAAATCAGACTTGACCATTTGTTGTTTCAGTTGATCTAGGTATAGGGGCATTGTGACATTAAACGACTCAATGTCATGTCCGAATAGTGTCGCAAATGCACGACTATAACCTCCAGAGTCGCCAGACTTGTCAAATAGTTTCTCAATGTGAGTGTAAAGTATCATGAAGCATTCGGGACATCTATCAGACATTTGTGAGGGCTCCGTTGGGTTCAATACATTGTTTGATGGATTGTTTGCCATGTATTGTTGAATGTTGGCACAAATCACAAGATCCTCAACACGCTGGACACACCAAAACACTGACGTAAATCAATCTAACCCAAGCGTAATACAACTCGCTACCCAAGTGTACCAACTCGCTACACAGAGGTCACAACTCGCTACTTGTTGAACAACTCGCTATACACATCAAATCGCTACTATAGCGGACAACTCGCTAGATTTCTCAACTCGCTATTCGGACAACTCGCTGGAAAGAAGCAAATCGCTACCCAGACTCAACCCGCTACCAAGCACCAACTCGCTATAAAGATCAAACCGCTGGATACGTCACAACTCGCTACAAGGTCAACACGCTAAGATAATAGGACAAATATGTCGCTGTCTAGCGATTTGGCTTTATACCCAAAAATGGCAAAACGCCAACACGCTATTATCAACCCGCTGCCAGACTATGCAACTCGCTACAGTGAAAATTCCAACTCGCTACAAAGAACCTTGACTCGAATTCATAAAATCATCCACAATAATGATGATATAGCCAAACCAAGAGCTACACAAGATGTCTATTACCTTTCTAACTAAGAAAGTACAAACAAACCATCAAGATAAACACCCTACGAGATCAAATTGAGAGAAAAACCACTAAATGAATTCGAACCACTAAGACCTCATAAACTAAGCCACGAATTTATTTGTACCACTCATCCTAGGATAGAACCATGGCGCTCTGATACCAATTGTAATACACTTAAGGTTATAACAAGCTTAGATTATGCTTAGATGGATCGAATAATGTAAGAATTCTAGAGAGAGTAAGTTAGTGAGGGAAAGAAGGATGGGAGCCTTGTAAAAGAAAGAAAAGGCTGAATTGTGAATGAAGGTCCAACCCTCTCCCTTGGGTGGGAGAGGGTATTTATAGCTACATGCTCAACGCCCTATTAAACGGGCCGTGGACCGGGCTGACAGTAGGTAAAGACCCGACCCGACTCCACAAATACTACACTAAACTAATGATTACTACGAGCTACACTATGCTATTACAATACTCAGGGTGACCGAGTCTTCATTGGAATAAACGTATTCCTAACAGAACATCAATGACGTTCTAATGCCCGGTTCTCAACTCTACAAATTATACTATTTGGGCATTAAGGATTAGGGCAATCTTTAACGTCCATGGAATTTGGGAAGCAGTGGAACCTACAGCGGGAACTGAAGTGGATCAAAAGAAGAACAACACAACAGTTGCAATGTTATACCAAGCACTTCCAGAAAACATGGTATTTCAAATTGCTAATCTTACTTCGGCAAAGGATATCTGGGATGCATTGAAGGTTCGGCACATAGGAGTTGATAGGGTTAAAGAAGCGTGGTTACAGACACTTGAGTCAGGATTTGAATCTTTAAAGATGGATGCTAATGATTCACTCGATGTCTATGCGGGAAAGATCAATGAGATTGCATCACAAGCAAGCAGTCTCGGACATACCTTGGACGATAAAAGATTGGTTCATAAACTTTTGGGCTCAGTACCAGAAAAGTTTATTCAAATTGTTGCTGCAATCGAACAATTTGCCAATCTTAATACGATGCCATTTCAAGAAGCCGTTGGGAGATTGAAGGCTTTTGAGGAACGCACCAAGAAGCAGACTAAGGAAGAAGACGTGACTAGTAGACTTCTATTCACGGAAGCAGATAAAAAAGTTAAGGATAAACACCAGAGATGTGAACACTGCTGTTGTGGAAACTCAAATTAGGGAGACTTTGGACGAGGCCAGGGAAGAGGTCAGGGGTCCAGCAAAGGTCAAGGCGATAGTGGAGTGCAACGGGACAAGAGTCACATACGATGTCATAAGTGTCATGAACTTGGGCATTACAGGAACGAATGTCCAAAATCAGAGAAAAAGGAGGAGGAAAACCTGATCTGGGATGTAGACGACGAACCAACACTACTCTGACGGCAAACCGGATATTAAAGATGTTTGTGATTAAGGGGGAGAATGATAGTTTAATCCCTCACATCAAAGTAGAAGGGTCGTCATGTAAATAACCTATAGATGTTTAATATGTATTTAGAAGTTATAAATTAATATAAGGGTGCATTGTGACTAGAACAAAGATGGTAACGTCCATCAGAAAGAATCATGCCTCCAGGAGATGTACCGATTCAGAAAGAGGCACCAAACTAATTCATCAAAGGACAAGACTTTTCATGAAGGGTTGCGATGGTTAGAAGGTGTCTTTTAGATTAGTATAAATAGATAGGATTGATCTCATTGTAAAAAACATTTTTTACAGCAATAAAAATTAAGATTCTTGTTAATTATTTGTTTTTTCAATTTCGTTATTATTTACCAACAGTCACAATGCATGCGGACATGCATGAAACAACGTTGCTCACAATCAATTAAGAAGGGAGAGTTACCAGTGTCGACTGTCAAATGAAAGACAACAATTGACCGTCAAATGGAAATAAATATACGACCAAAATGAAATACAAGGCCTTCTGAAATGCTTTGGTTCCAGGTAGAGCCATTCTTCAAAAGAATATGTCATCCAATGCCAAGAATGAATGTTGAAAATAATGTAGCAACATAAACGTCTTTCCTTGCCGAGACTCTCGACAAGAACGTCAACATTAAAAAGAACCACAAATTTATAAAGAGTTTCGATGTTGTGACCGTCACCTAAAGGCTACTTTCAATTTTGAATACTGAATCTAAACTTTTCTAACCGTTACACGGTCAAAGTTTCAAAAGATAAGGACCAAATAAATTTCAAACACTTAAACATAAAAATACAAGGATTTGCACACAATTACAAAGTCGAAACTATGATCTTTAAGCAGCAGGGGTACGTGTATACGAATAAATGTATGTGTAAAGTTGCAGAGTGGCTCTAAGATGATCAATGTGTATGTAAAACTTCAAAGTGGCTCTAAGGCCTTGTTTGTTTTTTCAAAATAAGCTCTTATTACTTCTTTTCACTTCTTTCCTCTGCGGGCGCGCTAAGGAACATGTTTGTTTTTTTTTTTCAGATAAAAGTGCTTCTTTTCTCTTCTAAAATTCAGACATCTCCTTCCTCTTATTACCTTTTCTTTCACTTCTTACCTCTTCATTCACAAACCCTACATCTCTTTCTCAATATCCATTTTTTTACGTTTTCGTTTGTTCTTTTACGTTCTCCTCCGTTTTTTACGTTTTCGTTCGTTTTTTATGTTTTTGTTCATTTTTTACGTTTTCGCCCTTTTTTTACGTTTTCGACCATTTTTTACGTTTTCGTCTATTTTTTTACGTTTTCACCAATTTTTTATGTTTTCGTCTATTTTTTTACCTTTTCGTCTGTCTTTTTCGTTTTCGTCCGATTTTTTACGTTTTCGTGCATTTTTTATGTTTTCCCCCGTTTTTTACGTTTTTGCCCGTTTTTTACGTTTTTGTCTGTTTTTTTTATGTTTTCGTCCGTTTTTTTACGTTTTCGTCTGTTTTTTATGTTTTCGCTCGTTTTTTTATGTTTTCGTCCGTTTTTTTATATTTTCTTCTGTTTTTTTACGTTTTCGTCCATTTTTACGTTTTTTTTAATGTTTCGTCCGTTTTTTATGTTTTTGTCATTCTTTTACGTTTACATCTGTTTTTGTCTTTTTTTTTTTACGTTTTTGGCCTTTTGTTTACTTTGTCGTTTGTTTTTTTACGTTTTCGTCTGTTTTTTATCATATGAAAAACATAAAAAAAGGGCAAAACCTAAAAAAAACTGATTAAAATGTTAAAAAACAGACGAAAACGTAAAAACACTGACGAAAACCTAAAAAATAGATAAAATCGTAAAAAAGACGGTTGAAAACATAAAAAATAGACGAATACGTAACAAAACAAACGAAAACATAAAAAAGAAAGCGAAAACATAAAAAAAGCTGTCAAAAAACAGACGAAAATGTTAAATGGGGACATAAACCTTAAAAAACAGACAAAAAAGTAAAATAAAATATGTCGAAAACGTAAAAAAATGGACGAAAACATAAACCAACAGATGAAAACGTAAAAAAGCGGACGAAAACGTAAAAAAAGGACGAAAACTTAAAAAAAATGGACGAAAACGTAAAAAAAATAGACAAAAGCGTAAAAAATGGATGAAAGCTTAAAAAAATGGACAAAAACGTAAAAAACAGACGAAACATAAAAAACGGTCAAAAACGTACCAAAATGGTATCTAGCGAACGAAAACGTAAAAAAACGTGTGAAAAAGAAAAAGGAAAAGAAAAAAAAAATACTTCAATAGCATAAAAAATAGTCTTGAAAAAAAAATGAAATAAGTACTTCAATAGCACAAAAAAACAAATTGTCTTTTTCTTGCAGATAAAGTGCTTATATGTACCTCTTCTTCTGCAGACATAGTTTGCAGATGAAGAGGTAAAAGCTCTGAAAAAACAAACGACACCTAAGATAGTAAGATGCATGCGTAAAACTGCATACTACACAAAGCATAAAAAAGATCATAAGACTAAATAAGGGGCCGTTTAGTTGGTGAAAAATTTCCTATTTTTCCAGTAAACTTTTCATATGAAAAGAGAAAAATTAAAAATCCGTTTAGTTAATTTTTTTTCCAACAATTTTCAAAAAATATGAAATTCTCATTCTCTAAAGAGGAAACTGTAAAATACATCCCTGTGGTTTACACATTTTGGCATCTTACATCCCTGTCATAAACTTTTGGCAATATACATCCTCAGTTAGGCAAACGTTTGCCACAATACATCCCTCGTTAACAATGAGGACTAACGGTGCAATTTTTTTCTCCGTTATCTCTTAACGAGACTGAAAATATTACACCGTTAGCCTTCGTTAGCCAAACATTTGCACCGTTAGTCCTCTTTTTTAGTTTTTTTTCCGTTTTTTTACGTTTTATCCGTTTTTTGTCAGTTTTTCCGTTTTTGTACGTTTTATCAGTTTTTTAACGTTTTAATCCATTTTTTGTACGTTTTATCCTTTTTTTGTCAGTTATTTTCCGTTTTTTGTACGTTTTATCAGTTTTTTTACGTTTTTATCCATTTTTGTACGTTTCATCCGTATTTTATCAGTTTTTTTACGATTTTATCCGTTTTTTATGTTTTTATTCATTTTTTGAACATTTTATCGGTCTTTTTATGTTTTAATCCGTTTTTTGTACGTTTTATCAATTTTTTGTCAGTTGTTTTCATTTTTTTTACGTTTTATCAGTTTTTTTACGTTTTTATCCATTTTTTGTACGTTTCATCTGTATTCTATCAGTTTTTTTTTTACGTTTTTATCCGTTTTTGTCAGTTTTTTTTTATGTTTTTATTCATTTTTTGAACATTTTATCGGTTTTTATTTATGTTTTGATCCATTTTTTGTACGTTTTATCCATTTTTTGTCAGTTTTGTTTACATTTTGTCTGTTTTTTGTACGTTTTTATCCATATTGCGTTTATCTGTTTTTTGTACGTTTTATCAGTTTTATCCAGTTTTTGTACGTTTTATCCTTTTTTTGACAGTTTTTTTTAACGTTTTATACGTACAAAAAATGAATAAAAACTGATAAAACGTTCAAAAATGGAAAAAAAACTGATAAAAAATTGATGAAACGTACAAAAAATGAATTAAACGTAAACGTACAAAAAACCGATAACACGTAAAAAAAATGGAAAAAACTGATAAAAAAATTGATAAAACGTACAAAAAATGAATTAAACGTAAACAACCGATAAAACGTACAAAAAAGAGAAAAACTGACAAAAAATTGATAAAACGTACAAAAACAGATAAAAACATTCAAAAAATGGATTAAAACGTTAAAAACTGATAAAACGTACAAAAAACGGGATAAAACTGACAAAAAATGGATAAAACGTACAAAAAACAGAAAACAACTGGCAAAAAATGGATAAAACGTACAAAAAATGGATTAAAACGTTAAAAAACTGATAAAATGTACAAAAAAAACGGAAAACAACTGACAAAAATGGATAAAACGTACAAAAAACGGATAAAAAGGTTAAAAAACTGATAAAACGTACAAAAAACGGATAAAAACGTTAAGAAACTGATAAAACGTACAAAAAAGGGAAAAAAACTGACAAAAAACAGATAAAAACGTTAAAAAAACTGATAAAACGTACAAAAAACGGATAAAACGAACAAAAAACGAAAAAAAAAACTTATAAAACGTACAAAAAATGAAAAACAACTGACAAAAAATAGATAAAACGTACAAAAAACGGATAAAAACGTTAAAAAAACTAATAAAACTGACAAAAAAACGGATAAAACGTACAAAAAAAATGAAAAAAAACACTCAAAAAGAGGACTAACGGTGCAAATGTTTGGCTAACGAAGGCTAACGGTGTAATATTTTCAGTCTCGTTAAGTGATAACGGAGAAAAAATTTGCACCGTTAGTCCTCATTGTTAACGAGGGATGTATTGTGGCAAACGTTTACCTAACGAGGGATGTATATTGCCAAAAGTTTCTGACAGGGATGTAAGATGCCAAAATGTTTAAACCACAGGGATGTATTTTGCAGTTTCCTCTTCTTTAAATTTTAACTAATGGTTTGAAAAACCCATTATACTCTTCTCACTTTTTTCATTCTCTAGGAATTTAGAAACGGAAAATCAGAAAATTTTTTCACCAACTAAACAGCCCCTAAAGTACTCGTATAATATAATGCGTTTGCCGGGAGTCAAACCCGGGTCTATTGGAGATCGATTTTCTAGTATTTTAAGCTAAATATTAGTTTAGAGTATTTAAAGTAATGATAACAATTACCAAGTCTCAAACAAAGTTAGGAGATTGTAAGCATTAGAGAGGTTTGAGCATGGCTGATTCGTCCTAATTTTTTTCTCAACTTTTTGTGATTGTTTGTTTAGCATGTTATCACTACTACAAAAAAGGATTTCATTTGCACACACTTTTAAAAAATTATAAAATTTGACCTAAATGTTTGCACTTATAAATGTGTATAAAATTATTACATTATAAGTATAATTATTATTAAGATATATAAACAATCATCATCTTCACACTCATTTTCTCTTAACAACTAATTTCATAGAAAGATCCCAGCAAGTAGCTAGCTAGGCTGCTAGGGAAAGGGAGAGTTACAAATTATAGTAATTACAAGCAATTTTTGGATTACTAAGCTACTTAATCCTTGAAAGACTCAAACGCCCAGTTCTATGAAGGGGGTTTTCTTCGGGGCTCGAGAGATGGAATAGATACGGCCGCACAAGTTTAGAATTCGCCGCTGGTCTATCTAGAGGGAATGAGGAATTCTCAACGAAAAAAGTGCTCTCTGAATCGAACGTGAAAGTCGTTTTCCATAAGACGGCTGTTCCCGTAACTCTACTCTCGACTTGGATTATATATCCAATAAGGTCCGCTCTCGGCCATTCCACATGCTGCCTAGCAGAGGCGTGGTTATCTGAAGTGGATTCTCTCTTTTGTAGTAGATGCCGAACCTGCTGCCCCATTGACTAAGAGGGGGGCGGGCACAACGGCTACATGGACCCCTTCCTTTCTGTTGTTGCCAGCGCTTTCCCGGGCCGAGCCAGAATTCTTTATTAGAAAGGGCAGGCAAAGCCCGAAGGCTGCTATCCCAATAGGCGAGCGGGCGGAACGAGGAAAGGGGAAGAAAAATGGAGAGAGAAAGAGTAGATGGATTCTATCCCCTATATCGAACACACATTCCTATCTATTGATAGAAAGATCTTCGTAAAATAACGGACTTTTCCTTTTTTGTTTTTTTTAGAATTCCTCATATCAAAGGCAGCTTATCACAAGCGCCCCACCCCATACGACTTGTTGGGGGGCCGTTCGCCTTTTGAATCAAACAAAGTAAGTAGTAGGGGCTTCATAGCAACTTTCATTCTAAAGGAAAGCGAAGAACCAACTTTTAGTTAATAAGAGCCCTACTTCCCTCGAAAAACCTGATCACTTAAATTCAAGCGCAAACCCATTTCTTAGTCACCGGGCTGAGCGCACCTTTGGTACTTCAGTAGGGCGAGCTCTTTGATAGTGACTTCCTTCGGGGCGATGAAAGGCTACTTCAATCTAGAAAACAGCCGGGAACTCGAGAGGGTCGCCTTTGGGAGCGTTCGTCGGTAACCATCACGACAACATAAAAAGGAAGGAGTGAGGCTGACTGAATCCAATCCATAAACCCGGAAACGAAACTCAGTTCGTTCCCTTTCGTCAAGTAGGTAAAGTAGGCATACGAACCACTTTAGCTTTGCCTTAGACTCTATTGGAACAAAGCAAAGAAGGAGGCGGAATGGATAAAGGAAAGGGACAAGGGCGGTCTTGCTTGGCGCGAAGGCTGCTGGTTCGGGGGTAGAGTACAGTACTAAAGGTTCGGAATGGTTTAACTTTAACTTCATTCACAAGAATGTCTTTCCGAGGAGGAAGCGAGTCGAAACATACTTCGTTCCTATATCTCCAAATGGCATTTTTTTTTTTTTTTTTTTTTTTTTTTTGTTTGTTTGTTCTCGGATAAGTTGACTGTGTCCCCCATGATATTTTGTGGGTAAGCATCTAAATGCCACCATTTGTTGATCATGTTCCATAGATTACGTACTTTCCACAAAGAGATGTTGCGCAGACTCTAGAGCCGAATCACAGGCCGGGCAACATGTAGAATCAATGTCTATCCCAAAGAGATGAGATTCCAGTAGGTGGGAAGCTGACCATTGATGATACGCCGTGTGTGAATGTTGATTTTGCTAGGGATTGATTTATTCCATCTCACATTATCGATCACAGAAAGCAGAGTGTTTTTACCAATCATTTCCATAGAGAATATACTCGATAACCTTTGGAGCCGTCGAAGACGCAATTCCATCAATGCACATTTCACCCAAAACATTGGTCTTATGCTTCACATATGGTATTTTCACAAAACAGATCATATACTTGATTTGTAACATAAACATGTAGTAACTGTCTAAGAGACTAAGATACCAGATTCACACAAGCGATATGAGTAACAGCCAAAAATATAAACCACATATACTGATAACAAACACACAGATTTATGGTGGTTTGGTCCGTAATTAATCTACTCCACAAATAATCACTAGTTCACTATGCATAAAACAAAGATTATGAAACCAAAAACAAACCGTATTCGTTCCTATTACATTGATTCAATCAGCATCGACAATTTCTTACTTCACTTTCTCATTCACAGAGTTACTAAAATAATGATCCCATGCATGCTTCTTTACACTTCCAAATAAATAATACTTCCAACTATAACTTTCATCAAAATCATAGCTTGATGTATTATTACTTGTAAGATTTCCAATTCTTTGAAGTACCCCATCAACACTTAAATCAAATGCATCTCTAAATTTCTCCAATTTCGCCTTCGGATCAGCATAAATGATCTTTGGTATCAGCCCGATCACTTCATTTCTCATTTGTGATACCTTTTTCTCTGGTATCCGAGACAAAATCTTCTCAATACTAACATTCTTGTGCTTCACATCCTCCTCGTCGATAAGAACCGAGTACTTACTAAACTCTTTAGGTAAATGCCATAAATATTGAATGTAGGCGGACCCTGGTGTGAAAAACACTGGGATGCAACCTGCAAGGATTGAATCAAAAGTTGATCGTCGAGTGTACGAATCACCTGGAGGTTGTAAGCAGAAAACGGAACTTTGAAACAATTGCATCACATCCAACGGTTGAGAACATTTTGAGTTATTGTCCGAACACTGAAGTAATCTGCATTTTCGCCCTGACTTGAAACATTGGTTGATTACTTTGTCCCGAATGGAATCTTCCATTTTGGGACGAGGGGCCCCAGCAAAACAGAAAAGATGTCTTCGCCGGTTCCTTGTCATCTTATTCATCCAATCAATGATGTCACCATCGGTTCGTGGATGGAAATATGTCGGGTAAGGTATAGCAAACTCATTGCTATTCCACGGACTTTTCTCAATCGTTAAAGCCGTCATGTTTTTTAACTCGGGTAATAACATTAGCTTGTTTCCCCAATCCTGCTCATCGTCAGTACCCCTTCGAAAATCCCACGTTATTCTCCCTGTTACTAAAAAGTGGTTTTTACCATATGTCGTATTCCACTCCGGTTGTTCACGTAACCATTGAGCTAAATCGAGTGATAAAGCGTCTCGAGATGTTGTAGTACCGTCAAATATGTATCTTGAAACATCAAGTCCCGCGTAGTAAGGGACATAAATAGCAGATGCTTCTGATGAATTCTTTGTGATGCATTCATATTGTGTCATTCGGCTGCGAAAAATGACTTCTAACATGAATTGATTCGTCAAATACCAGCCATATCTCGAGAACACCTTTTGGGGGTTTCCGAGATTAGGGCCTAGACCATTGTTGCCGATGTATGGACACATATTTTGCCATTTATTAAATGCTTTACAATCGTCGAGTATATCATCATTGAATCTCGATGGAAGATTGTGAACATAAATATACCTACCACCAAGTATAATAAACATATTATGATTATGATTATAAATAAGATAAACGAGTATGTGAATAATTGTCTTTTAAATAAATACCTGCCCGAACATGAACGTTTGGTCTTAAAACGTCTTTTCGATCTCCGTATCCGTAGTTTTTCGGTCATTGTCTCGTTCACTCTTCTCTCAACTGATTCGTTCATTGGTTTTGGCTTGAATTTTTTGAGGACGGGTTCTAATTCATGCTCTAGAGCTCGTAATTGAGAAACATCGTGAAGCCAATCGATCTTGCCATCAAGCGAATCATGATTCTTGTTCTCGTCATCACTTGTCGAATGCCTTGTGTTAAAATCAACAATTTCAACCGGGGTTTCTTGGTTGCGAAAGGTGGTTGTAGGGGAAGATAAAGTATACCATTTGGCATTATGAATCAAGAAATACCAACAAACGAAAAATGCACAAAGTACCAACCATATTTTAACCCGGCATCTAGACATCTGATCCATTTTTAAGCGATGATTGAACGTGTGTTATTCTTTTGTACCGCGAATAAATCACAAACGCGTCTTTCACGACGTTTGAAACCACATTCGTTGATGAGACTTCTGGTAAGGTACCCTTGGAACTACAAGATGTTGGTAGACCGTAGGTCGTAAATTCGACTATCGATTTGATTGTAAAACTTTTGCAAACTCAAACTACAAGGGAGAAATTAGGGTTGTTTTGCTGCAGCAAAAATGGTGGATGATACTATGAATGGGTCAACATAGAATGAGAAAAACCGGATTATTGAAACCCTATTTCTATAGATATAAACAAGTGAAAAATATATCGTTTCTCTAATAAAAATGAATCTTGTAAAATTATATCATATCTCCTAATTTTTGCTATACCATAAATAATAAAGTGATACCTCCAACATTCTAGAGGTCAAAAGTACAATATAAGATGGGAAGTTCTAAGCATGCATAAATATTGTTGCAACTATGGGTTTATTTTACATTTGTACTCGAACCCATACTTGTCTTGAAAAGAGATGGTTTAATATAGGGAAAAATCTTTAAAAATGTATTATACTTGTCAAAAATCTTACTTTTGCGTAGCGTACAAAAAAAAATTCCATCTCTTTAAATTGAGTATCTAACTAAAATGGCCTCATCAAGTTCCTCTTCTCGTTATTATCGAAGGAGATACAGCAAGGAAGAAATAGCTCGTATGACACATTGCATTTGTAAGTTCCCAATCTATGAACAAGTGTCATGGACTCCTGAAAATCCTGGTCGTAGATTCAAAGCTTGTCCCGACCGTGTAAGTGACACTTTTTAAATCATATCCATATATTGTTGATGTTAATTGATATTGAACTTTGTTTTACAAATTGCATAGAATAAAGATACAAAATGTGAGGTGTATGGATTTCTTGATGATGAGTTACCATCACAATACTACAAAGACCTTATGTACAAGATGTATAAGGACAATAAAAGAATGGAGTGCAACCTTCACAGCCTTACTCACCAAGATGATGCTCAAAATGTGACTACCACAAAGACTGTTGTTGAACCATCCATGGATTTCATTTGCAAGGAATTGAACGAGTTAAAGGTCAAGGGAAAAGTGTATGAGATGTTGTTGGTTTGTTGTACCTGTTTTATGATTTTGCTATTGTTGGTGATTGTAGTGTCCATTAGAAAGTAATGGATGTAGCATTGTATTAAGCATATGTGCTTTTGAACTTGTCATTTTGTGTTCCTAAGACAGTAATGTAATGTAATGGCCAATGTATTGGTTGTTGTTGGTAAATGTTTTGTTACACATTACATTGTTAACACCAGATTCATAGTGGCAATAATTGCAGCATACAGAATAGCATGTGAAATAACATATACCAGATAACCATAAACACATTATCATAATGTGTGTTCTTTCATAACATATTGTTTGTGCACATGCACATTACATTGTTAACACCAGAACACATCCACCCTAATTATCCTACATAGCCCTCAAGTACACAAAATAGGGCTGAGTAGTGGCAACAAATGCAGCACTACAATACATATTCTACACAGATCCATAGTGGCAATAATTGCTGCACTATGTAAGTTTCTTTCCCTAATCAAGTTGGCCCTTCCATGAACAAAATAGGGCATAATAATTACACATAAACATCCTACTAGTTAGATTGTTTCTGCACATAGAATAGTAACCAAAATATGTGCTATAGTACTAGTTTTTTTTTTGTCTAGTCAACAATGATTTCATTGCCAACACTAGAACCAGGTCCAGTAATTGGTGCAGACAATCTTCTTTGCAGAATCCTTTGACTAGGCATTCTTGGTGGCAGCATGTTTGCTTCACCTCTTTGTCTTGGTTGTTGCAAAGCTTGGGGTTCTGGTCCTCTTTGCACAGCTTCTGCATCATCTGATCTTGTTTGTCTGGTCAACCTTGTTGCCACATGACTGCTTCCTCCTACCATTGATGTTGTTTTTCTTGTGAACCTTGTTGCACCCATGCCTCCTCTGGATGATGTTCCTCTTGCAGCCCTAATTCTCCTTGTTTCAAAAAAATCACTTTCATTTGCTTTCTTAGATCTGCTGACTTCAACTGATCCACCAACTTGAGATTGTTGGGTACCTACACAACTTGAAATGTTAGTATGTGAAACCAACATAAACTATAAAAATGTATGTAACTTAAGATTTACCTGGTATGTGTTCCTGATTTCCTGCTGAATTACTTCTCGCCAACATACTGGAATTGAAATTTTGTTGATCTTCAATAGTATCTGAACTTGTGTCATCCATTGCCATCCAAGTTCCCATCCTCCCTATCCTCTCTGCTGGAATAAGTTTACCCCGTTTAGTCTTACCCCCTCTCATCTTCAAGTGACCACTTTTGTGAGCATGGCCACCTCTCTTACTCACCATCTTTGGCATATAAAATACTCTACCATCACTTAACCTCCCTCGCATATTACTTGCACCCATTTCATACTCATTAATTTCAGTCTGCACAAACCTAGGGATATCATGATCATCAACCAATTCCGTCTCAGTATTTTGTTTCTTTTTAGGCCTTCCTGCTTTGCCTTTTTCTTTCGGTATTGGTGTTATTGTTTCGTTTGTACATCCCTTTCTGTTGTGGCCAGCTTCACCACAATTATGACAAGTCATTACAACACCTGCCCTACTTATCTTAGTACTAGACTTGGGTTCATGGCTTGCCCTCACCCTCTTTCTCTTTGGCCTACCAGGCATTGATTTTGGGATTGGACCTAAAACCCTAGATTAGTTACTAACATCTGGCCAAAATTCAATCCCGTCAACAGGTTTCATGTACTAACTATAAGCTAACATATATCTGGCCTTCCTAAAACAATCAGGAACATACTCCTCTACCTCCTTGTTCAGTTTAAAAATACAAGCAATGGCATGGCAACAAGGCAAACCTGAAATCTGCGACATTCTACATGAGCATGTCCTTTTTGGTTCATCGACCTTGAATGCGTGAGACCCCCTCCTAACTTCAAATTGGTTACCGCCACATGAGACTACATGCCAAAACCTATAAACATATATGATGTAAATTATTTTATACTAAGTCAGTAACTAAATAAACATTTGTAATTATGGTAATAAAATGTACCTTTGGTAATCTTTCATACGTTCCAAGACTTTCTGGATGTTTGGGCAAATATCACTGGTCCACTTCTCCATCAACATCCGCATCGTATGCAACCTCTCCATAATTAGTACTCTCATGGACTCTAGCATTGTTATAATGGGTTTATGCCTTACACTAACCAAAACCGCATTAAAACATTCGCTAAATCCGTTTTCTACAGCTTCACAGCAAACACCTTCATTGAAAAATGCGCGAGACCAAGATTTTGGATTTTTGTTAACCAACCATTCATGAGCTTTTGGATTAGCTGCTTTGATCTTTTCCATAACTTTATTGTGCTGTGGTGGATATGATGCTTTTGATGCTCCCCAGAATAGCAGTCTAAATTCCTCACCATGGAATTGTTTTCGAAACCCTTCATATATGTGCCGAGCACATTGACGATGCTCTGCAAGTGGCATGATATCCTTTACTGCTTCAATCAATCCCTACAATAATTAAAAACATAGTTAGTTAAAAATAAAGGTATTACAGTAGTTAGTAAGGCATTCTTTAAAACTGGCAGCATTAACGTACTTCTGGCCAAGCTATGAATTAAAAAAAAAACAAAGATACAACAACGTAATTAGTGACTGTTATAGACATTTGGAATATTTATTTAATTATACAAACTATTAGTATTACCGTTGGTTTCTTTAGTCGCCAATGAGTGTCTTCATCATACACGGGGTACTTGTCTTCTTTTTTGGACTTATGAACCACGAAAAACGGGTCTGTTAACCCAACTCCATTACCCCGTATCTGTTTCAACAAACCTTCCATGTATCGTTCATGTTGCCTAACTAATGCTCCTAAACCGCTAGGCCCTTCTGCATCAATCACTTCTGGGATGTCATTGTCATCTTCTTGATTTTGTTCATCAGGCTCTTCATCATCAGATGTTCTGTGTTTGTTTTCAAATTTCCGCTTTCTCAGTTGGATAACTTCATCTTCAACGTCACTAAGATAATCATAAGACTTATCTGTTTGACAATCAGAGTCATAAGACTCATAACCAGCAAGCATAACAGAATCTATATTAGCATCTGTTTCACCATCAACATCCATGTTCTCTACATTTGCAACATCATTGTTGACATGTACATTGTTTTGAGCCTCAGTAACTTCAACCACATCAACATCCTCATTCCTATGCACCTCATCAACAACCTGGTTGTCCACATGCCTAACCTCATTAACCTCATCAACTACCTCTCTATACACCTCATCTTCAGTAACTGGTGGATAATCATATGTTCTCTCATCCTCATAATTCCACACCCTAGTGAATGTAACCTTCCCCTCAAAATCTTTTCTAAGTGGCCTATCCTTAAGTGGAGGAGACCTTAAATAAGGAGACCGGGCTTCTTCCTCAGCCCAAGCAATCAACTCTTCAAACGACATATTACCGGCATCCTTTTTTAGTTTGTCATGTTCTTTCCTTTTGGATGTTACATCAGAATCAGAACTATCTAAACAAAGGTTGTGGTGGTAGTAGGGTGCTAGGTTTTGGGGACTATGAGCCACATACAAATGTACAATCTTATGCTTCAGGGCTAGATCATATAAAGCATGAACATCTGAATCCCTTTCTATGATTTTTAAGCCTCCACTATCAATGTCTTATTCAGGAATGCACATGAATAACGCCCATATATTTTGCCTAACCTTATTAACTAAAATATCCAATAGTGGGCTATACATAATTCTATCATTTGAAGAGGCATCCATTAGAATCTCCCTACCATAATCATACCTTAAGGGGTCAAACATGAAGACACCATTGTGGTGTATTTTGAACACAACATCTAGTGGTACTTCCATAGTACCTGTAAAAAACGAAATAATTTATTAAAAACCCTAATTTACGAAACCCTAAAAAAAACAATTTGTATAATAAATTAATTCAATTCAGTATAATATACATAAAATAGTTGATGGAATATACCTTCTGACTTGCCAAAAAATGGAAAACGACAATCAATTTGTTATATTAAAATGGGTAGACGAATTAGGGTTTGTATGCAAATATTGGGGACAATTGAAAGTGATGTGTGAATTGATAATGGAACTTTGGATTACAGACAATATATGGACCACAAGATTGTGATAACCAAGTACATAGGTTTGGTAGAAAGTTGGGAGTGAGGTGGGAGTGTGTGGGGAAGAAGAAAACGTGTGTCAAAGATCCAGCGTGTCTTGGTGTATTATTACAATCAAAAACAATAAACCGGGTACCGGATTATTGGGTTACATAATGTATAAGAAAAGCCCAAATAGTGTAGTATGATAGAGACAAAAAGATTTTTTTTGTACGCTACGCGAAAGTAAGATTTTTGACAAGTATAATACATTTTTAAAGATTTTTCCCTTTAATATACTCGGGCAATCTACTCGAGTTTTAATATGGAGAGAAAAAGGATAGAAATGTAGAAAGATATTAAACAATAAACATAATCATAATCGCCATCTTTTAATGGAAAGAAAATATGAGAAATTAGCTTAAATATTTTTTGTTATGTTCTTTTAGTTTGAGATGTTTTTGAGAAAATCTAAATTCAAAGCATTAGCGGCACTCGTATAGTCACCGAGATATGTTTGATATATTTATAGTATAGAAAAATGTCTAAGAAAAAGAAAAATATTTGTAAAAAGTGTAAAAATATTTAAAAACATAATAACCATCTTTAAAAATTGAAATTTTTCTATAATACAAAGGATCTTGGTGCCTAAAAGAGTTTTGAACGAAGTTTTTTAATTTTGAGTTTTTATACGTTTTTTAATATACAAAAACGGAATTTTAGTGCGAAAAAAATTAATGCACAAAGTTTTCAACTTGTTATATTTTGATGCACAATAAAATTTGATACATATACTAAAATGAAGTTGGATGCAAAAACGAATTTTTGATGAACCGAATGTCGATTTACAAAATTTAATGTTTTTCTTACGATTTTCTTTATCAAAATTATATACTTTTAGAAAAACTTTTTCACAACTTTTTTATCCACCAACGTACTCTATTTTGTGAAATTTTTGAGAATTCTTTATGACTTTTTACTTATTTTAATCTTTTTTTACATTTTTCACGAACATCTGTCTTTTAATTTTAACCCTACCATTTATAGTATATATAGTCTTGTAGAGTCGGACTTCTACCACTTTAAGCTTAGGATATATTATTATCATAATAAGATAAGGTGAGGTCTTATGGTTGGCAACCTTCACACGTGAAAGGCAACCCTTTACACGTGAAGGCCATCATGGCCTGCTCAGGTTAGCGCACGAAGACCCTTAAATGGACATGGTTTAGTGGACATCACCTAAAGAAACACTTTTTTTTCTTTCTTCTTCCATTTTTTTTTTCTTTTTTTCTTTTTTCTTTTCTTGTTTTTTTCCCATGTGTGTGAGGTATGTTATGAGCCTATAGGGTATGTTTATATAAAATGCATATTTTTGAAATGCCTCTTTCAGAACCTCACAAAAATTTTTGCGCAAACGTATTAACCAAAATGGCCCTTCTTTTACAAATCATATACACTTATATATAATTTTATTTAAAAAAAAAAGGACCCTGAAAGTATCTTTAATAAAAAGTAGACTAAAATACCTTTAAAATGATAGGTGACACGACTCCAACGGAAATACGATTGATTTTATATGATTTTTTAAAGAGCTAATAAAATTTGTTAAACCTTGTCCAACCGCCGGCAGCCGGAATCCCAACCGCGCAGTTGGACGCCTAAACCGGGCGGCAGGATCACCAAACTGCACAGTTTCAGCATTCTGAACCTGACTTTACATTTTCATTCCTTCTCCGACAACCCAACTTCCTGGACTCGATATTTTACCAAACCTTCCAAATTTCATTAAAACAACATATAAATCATTTTCATCAACTTACTTGGTTTAAATGACCCCCGGAAACATACTTTACAAGTTATGGGTACTTTGCCATACACCACTTTTTGACCCACTTTCAATACTACTTTTATACCTAATCACTTAGACAACTTACATATCCATTTATATACATACAAGACCTGGACTTAACACTTCAAAACAACATTTGAACACATTTACTTTGAATTGGGGGTTCAACCATGATTAAGCTCGACATCCTACTTACGCTTACACGAATAAAACTTACTTCCAACCCGTGCCCAATTGTGACAACTCGGAAATTTCAGGTTTCTATACATTTATTCTCCTATACTCTCTATTTATATTCTGGAACATTCATCGAAGTCTAGAACATTAATAGCGAGAATTGGCTATATAACGAATAGAACACGAATATTAATCAATTCAGACAACTAGAAAAAAAGAGATATACGTATTTATATTCAAATTTAACGGAAAAACGATTCTAAAGCCAATGGAAATAATCTCGGGAACTCGGAAAACATTTATGATAAATTTTATTAGTCGTGTTCGCTGTTCGTTAAAAATAGAATAGAGATGGCAGAACTAGTCCCTAAGGGCGCGCTAGGATTTGCTAGTAGTCCCCATTTCATCCACAACTCACCTAGTATATACCCACTATTAGGGTTCGATACCATTCTCTCCAAAAATCAGCCGCCCCCTGCTCTCTCTTTTTCCGGCCATTGATCCGGCCAAACGAGCTCACACCGCCAGTCACCTTGTCTCACCGCCACCACCATCTTACTCACCTTGACTTCCCCATCATTTCTATGTACATCACGCGCCGCATAACTCACCCCTAACACTACCACAGTTCGATAACATCACCAAACATCATCTCTCTTGTCTCTGTAGAAACTAGACGCGGGGGGGGGGGGGGGGGGGTTGAATAGTTTCACCATTTCTTTTGACTTACTAAAACGTTTCGCCGTTTTTTGGTCCGGTTAATATTCTTTTGCAAACATGTTGAATTCTGTTGGCATGAATATTACGATATTTAATCTAAACAACCTCTTCATGTTTTGATGATGACAAAGATGTAAGTTACAACATATAACGTAAAGTGCTTAAGTTACTTGTGATCACAATTCATCTATACATTCATACGTCAACAAGCCTCGACATCTCAACGTCTCAATTATGGTTCAACAATCACTTAAGATATGTACAAACAAATGTCTAATACATTTTATGATCAAAGGGATTTTATTTAGACACTACAAATTTTATAAAATGTTATAAACAACTTATATATTTTGAAAAACACTTTTGGTAAATAAAGGAAAATGTTTAATTCATAATAAATATATTAATTCAAATTTTATGCCAAAAACAGTTAAAATTTCACTAGATAAACCTTCCCCAGAAAAAGACAAAAAAAAAAAAAAAACCGTTTTCTGTCTGGGTGGCCCCCTTTTGTCAGAAATGTTTGCCTATAAATACAGGTTCATTTCTGCAATTTTTCCTCACTTTTTGCACGAAAATTTTGGTCCCAATCCTTTCAAAACATCTTTCTAAATCCTTTGATCATAAGATTATAAGTCTTTGTTTCAAGTGATCCAATCATTCACCACTAAAAGTGCAAGAGAACAAACAAATGTCTAATACATTTATTCTTGCATTTATCGCTTTACATCTATCCTTGCCTATATGTCTTAGTTGTTGCTTATATTGTTGTGATGTTGATTGTGCTGTACATAGAAGTTAATATTGTGATAGGGTATATAATTATATGATATGGTCTAATGGACTTAGATGTATTATTCACACTTCTCATGTTTAGTTTAACTTGATCGATAATTTGATACAAAACACTTTAAGATTTTAAAAGGAAAACGTATTCACATAAAGATCAACAAAAGTTCCATTCATAAAACTAAGTTTTTGATAACTAATCCGAAAGCACACATATATAATTGATCATATTGATTATATGTTGTTTTCATAATAAACTCTAATTGAAAGTTTTTTAAACAAACAATTGAATAAATTCAAATAAACATTTCGAAACCAAGTTTTTATAAAATCAAAAAGAGGGAAAACTATTCACCCCTCCCTTCTAGTTTTCCACAATTGGTATTAGAGCCACGTCACTCTAATTTTCAAAACAAATGGTTTTAAAAATTGAGTACGATCCATGTATCAAATTACCCATTAAGGAGGATTAAATATGAAAAGTGTTTTGTTAATTAACTTGTATTAGTTTTGATGTTATATACACTAATTATACTAGCTCGAGATTAGATTATGTTTTAAATAAGTATTATATGTTCGGTATCAAATTCAAAAAGTTTCACAACTTTTAGCAAAGTCAAAAAATATTTTTTTACAAAAAATGAAATTTTGAGTACCAGATGGGTGACCCCTTTAATTGTCTGGGCGGCCCCCTTAAATATTGGGCGGTCCCCTTAAATATTTAAGGGGTCCGCCTGTCTGTTCGCAGTTTTTTAAAAACTTTGAAAAATCATATAAAATTAACCGTAACTCCGTAGAAGTCGTGCCACCCGGAGTTTTAAAGGTAATTGAGTATACTTTCATTTAAAAATACTTAAAAGTAACCATTACAAACTTAAATAAGTCAGAAAGTCAAAATACTACACAGAGGTTGATGTGCGTTTTATTAGTACAAGTTTTAAAATTTATAAACACGAATTATCCGATTATTGTCTAGCACATACGAGCAAGTATACTCGTCCGGTGTAATAAAGGTGGGTAAGTCGAGATCGTCCCAAGGGATTTGGTGGTTTTAATAATAAGAAA